>JAYJMB010053107.1:0-28508 GCA_036873735.1 Pouteria campechiana
ACAGCAAATGTAATCAATTGAGGAAAATCAATAATAATGGAAAAATCCTTTGGTATTTTTCAAAGGCGGCCAATTCCGGTCACGTCGTTCCATTTGCATTTATTTCTTCCTCCTCTTCTCGTTATTCGATCAAAATAGGGGCAATAAGTGGATTTGATACCTCACATTTGCGTCCGAGATGCCATCTTGTAGTGCCTCTAATGCGATTTTGTAGTCCAGCCTCTCTATGTTGAGAGAGTGACGATTGAACCTATTGACATACTCGCAGAAGGTCTTGTTCTCTCTTTGCCTGATCACTAGCAAAGATCCAGCGATCTTCCTCTACATTCGTTGGACAATGAAGCATTTTCGGAATCGCTCCTCTAGGTCATTGAAAGAGTTGATTGATTTTGGAGGGAGCATCTCGTACCATGATAGTGCCACTCCCTTGAGGGTTGGGGGAAAGGCACGACACTTTATGACATCTAAGACTCCTACTAGGGACATTTGTCCATCGTACCTAGCAAGGTGGTCATCCGGATCCATGGTGCCATCATAAGCTTCCAAATATGGCATCTTGAACCCCTTTGAAACTGGCTCCTCCAGGATCTCCTAGATGAAAGGCAAACGCTTCACATGTGGCCTCTCTATGTGTGTCTAAGGGTGCCCCTTTTCATCCCTTATTAAGCGATCTTCAGGGAGCCACTTCGACTCAGGTTGAGACGAAGCTTCCCTTTCTTGTGTGTATGTTTCTTATCTTTGTGCTAGCTCTAGGTTGTCTTTGGTTGTCCTAGCAGAGCGGTCACTTGCATCCTGCTCTATTGATTCCCTTAGAGCACGAACGATCACAAGATTTGTCGGTTGTGTTATGGGAGGAAAGCTGGTGAGTAGCGGCCCTAGGACCGGGGTGGTATAGGGACCAAGAGCGGTTGGCATGAAGCCTTCCGCTGTGTGATTTTTGAATTCATTATCTAGTGGATTTGCTTGAGGGCGAGATGGCTGAGGAGGAACTCCACCTGTAAGATTGCTCTATTATTGCATGAGTTGTTGCATCATCTATTGTATCATGCGTTGCATCATCTGTTGTATTGCATATTGACTTATCGAACCAAATTGACCTCATAAATCCCCAGGTGATGGGGTACCACCATTTTGGTAGAGCGAGGAAGGCATGTCGGTGATCACAGTAGGGTGGGAGGGAGCGTTCATGTGGCATTGAATGTCGTCAAACATCTCTGGGCTTATCTGAAAAATGTTTCCATAAACGGCGCCAATGTTTGGGTCGTCTCCAAACAGAATGCTGATATGGCTCTCGAGAAGATCTTGCCTCGAATTCTACAAGATTAGAACAAGAAGGTTAGAGGATACCAGGGGTGTTCCTAACGTAAACACTTTGACAATTAAGTCAGTAAGGGGTTAGTGGAGATGATGGGATGGCAGCGAGAACTTGTGTTTCAAGGCACATACCTGGGTGTACTTATAATCGAGTGTGGGTACGTAGCTGGGATGCATACATAGCCTGTACGCAAGTAGGACAAGGATTCTTGCCTGAAGGAGGAGTCTAGAGGGATACAAATCTTGAGTCCTCCTCTTATGGAACTGCGTAGTAGCTGAAAGATGCATCCCATTAGGACTAGGATCTGACGTGGCATGATGCTTGCTGGATATTCAGATATCTATATTAGGATTCCCTAAAAATACTAGAGAGAGCTTATAATTAGAGGGCGTGCATATTTGGTATTTGTATAGCTTGATCTTGGGTCGATGCATTAGTGAATCGTCATCATATGCCAAGACGATTAAGGCTGGACTAGGATTCTTGTTGGAAGAAGGATTCTAAATGATAATTCATCTTTTGGTTCTCTTAGGAGTCCCTCTTGCAGGCAGCAATGGTTCCAAGTAGAGTTTGATGGAATCACATCACGGTCGAAGTAGGTCTCTTATCGAAGTTGGAGTTCGACATGGCTAATTTGCCAACTATCATACTTATCTCATGTTATGGTTTCCTAATAATATTATTTATTTATATTTTATCAAAAAATAGTACATTTGGACATGAAGTTGGACTGTGGACACCTAAATTTACTTCAATTTAAAGTGATTGTTTGCTATTAAAATTTGCATGTGCCTAACATTACTGTGGGCATTTTTAAAACTTATCTAATTTCAAAATAATCTTTTAATGAGTTAGTTGACACATATAGCATAATGGTTCCCTTGAAGTTCAAAAACAATTTTAATGATATAAATATTAGCAAGCTATAATCTAAAATTTTAATTTGATTGATTTTAGATAAAATATATTCAAATATTTTTAAACCAATGTTATTAGAATCAAACTGGTAATTGAACCGACCAATAGGCCAGTTTAGTTTGAACCAATTGGATCATTCAATTGAACCAGTTTGAACCATGATGTCATCATCACATAATTATGATGTCAAAAAGATTTAATAATTTTAAAAATATATAAATCTTATAAATTTTTTTAATAGTATAATAATTATACTATGAATGAAGGAATAATTCTAAAGCCCAAGACAACCAAAAATAAAGTATAATAATCAAAATGAAAAAGCATAAATGTATAATTATTACTCATGGATAGTTTAACTATGGAATTAAAAATATAATAACATGATTAAATAAACTGACCTTAAAATTTTGCAATACTCCACTAGTCTTCACTCTTCACAATTGACATCTATGCTCCTTTAACATTTAAAAATCCAACTATATTTAAAACAAAATGATAAATAACAACAAATCAATAATATTAATTGTTGGAAAGATTTTTAGTCTTTAATATTATCCTAGAAAATTTTAATGGCAAATGAAAATCAATTCTTCCATCATACCATCCTCAAAAGGGACACAAAGGAAGTTAGATGAAAATAAATTCCATCACTGTCCTAGAAGATAATTCAAATTCCGCCATTCCAAGAATCCAACTGGGCAATCCATAAACACAAAAACAACTGAAAATCTGAAATTTTATTTTTAAAATTGTAAGACTATAAAAATTAAATGAGTTTTACTTTTATATACTAATAAATTAAACTTGGAAACATACATTTGACTAAAAAGTTTAAATAAACACATAATGTGATATATATATATATATATATATATACATATATATATATATATGTATGAACCGTGAGCATTAGAGGATAACCTAGAGAATCATCCAATATTGAAGCTTCCATATTTGGTGGTTTCTTTGTAAAGCCCAGATCACATGTGTGTGCGTGTGTATATATATATATGATAATGAAGGGGTTAAGTATACATGCATGCCCAACTCTATAAATTCAATGGGGAGACTTCTCATTCAAGAGTCAAAATCTTGCCCACACTCTTCTGAGATTTTAAAATAAATTAATTTCTATATGCATATGAGGTGGCAAGAAACGCTATGCCAAAGGCCAAATTGTCAAAGGACAGCTCAGTTGCTTACCAAGAGCTCCGAGTTCAAAGCAAGCAGTAGCAAGGCGACGGTGCAGGGCACCCTGGTTCCACGAAGGAGATGGCAAGAGGCAATTCCCCAACACTGGAGACACCCCAACGAAGATGATTGCATTATTCGAAGAGGTAGTTTCTTGGATGGCGTTGTATGGTACACCGCCGACATCTATCTGCTCCTAAAATCCCAGTGCTCAACCCCTGTACGTTGGGAGATGCTAGAGCTGGAAGGGATGCCACTATCATCAACTACAATAACTTGAAAATGCTTCCTCTGTTCGTTGAGGCAACATGAGTGACAGGGAGGGAGAGGGAGGGGGGTTTTCTAGTTCCGGCGACCTGGTGTGCTGCTGCAGTCAATGGCTGGCATTTGGCTGTTTGAGAAATGTGAAGCCGAAGACAAAGAGGGTAGTCAGCGCAGGAAGGGAAGATGGGTTTCATTCGTTACTCGATAGATAGTGAAGCATTTGCAATTTAGAGCAGAGGAGAGGGGAGAGAGGCGTGCTGCATTTTTTACTTTTCATTTTTTGTTTATTTATTTATTTATTTTAAGGACAAACCAGTCAAACCGGTTCACAGTTGAACCGCGGTTCTATCAGTTTTTTATCATCAAACTGGACCACCCTTAATCGAACTAATGGAAGGATCAGTTGGCGGTCGAACCGGCCGGCCCGCTCTTATTTTAATAACACTATTTTAAACAGTTATTAAAAAAATTACATGGATCTTAACCATATGCCATGATTGATGTTGATCAATGACAAATTGGTTAAAGCAATTTCTCAAGCTAGAATTCCATGTAGCTTCAACATATTCAACTCAAATCCAAAACAACACTCGAAACTTTTGACTAAAGGTTTTTTGTGTTTCTTATTTATCACACCTCTAAGAGAGTTCATTTTGAAATCAATATAACTTGAGATTAAGGATTCAAGTGTGAACTACGATAAGTCATTGTGAAGTAACTTTTGCGCTAGAGAGTTAGCCTAAATGTGCAAAATTGTCCGAGCTCTATATGCTAACAGGATTTGGTGGGTCCAAAGTAGACAATACTTTACAATAATTAGAATTGATGGTGTTACAGTTACTAAATCAAAGAAGCATTGATTGCAGGTATTAGTAGGATCACATTCAATGGCAAATGACACTCTACAGTTCATCTCAACAGGGCTTCCATAAAGAAAGTGGTGTTATTGCAAATGTTTTTAAATTAAAAAAATTATGAACATGGGTGATTTAATAATTTTTCCCAATTGAGTTGTGAATATGGTTTAGTAAAAACATATTTACCAATCTAATACATTACTATAGTTATTTAATCTTGAATGGTTAAAAAATAAAATAATGAGTTTAATATTTTTAAATATATTTAACTTATTATGATGCCTGACAATTTTATGATTTAAAAGATAACTTGATAAAATTTATAATTTATGGTGACATATTTTATAATTTCTTCAAAATTTTAATGCAGGTTATATTACATATTTAAAAGATTATGAGCAGTTTTAATTTATTAATAAGGATAATATAAACTCTATAAAAAACATATGAAAGTGCAAATAATATTCACTTTTATCAAAAACTTTCTTCCCTGAAAGATGTTTTGTAGTTTGAATACCACCTGAATCCTGACGGCCTCAGAAGCAACGGAAGTCATCTTGAAACGCTGATATTCCCAAGCCTGGGCCAAAGAGAGTGCCTACTTCACGCATTCAGTACATCCAACTATAAATAAAAAAATTACATATAATATATTTCTTTACTATAGAAATATATGAATCAAAGATTCAAAGTGATCCATACGAAATAAAAATGTAGTTAATATTTTCTATAACAATCATCATATGGCCCACTTTTTATTTCTGTAAACATTTTTTTACTGAACTATTTATTCAAAAATATAGATGATATATCAAAGATAATATAGGTCAAATGTATATAGGCCCCAAATAATTTAAATGATAAAAATATTCGCACCTAAAGTTTTCTTCTCTATGGCTTGTATAGATATCTGATTTTGAATATTTTTTTACTATTTGATATATACTATTTATATTTTTTATTATTATCTATATTTTTAATTATTACTTCTTATATTTATTCTAACCTTATTTTATTGATCAATAACATCTTCTTGGTATTGTTGATATTAATTTTCTTTTCATTCAGTTTTACTCCAATCAAATCTACTCTAGGTACGAGGGCTTAGATTTTTTTTAATGGTACGGTGGACAGACAAAACCAGGGATACAACTTGGGCCTTTTTTTTTTTTAATGGCAAGATGGACGAACAAAACCAGGGACACAACTTGGGGCTTGGTTTTTTTCAATGGTAAGATGGACAGACAAAACCAGTGATACAACTTGGGGCTTAGGTTTTTTTTAATGGTAAGATGGACCGACAAAACCAAGGAGACAACTTGGGTTGGCCCCACACAATTTTGATAGGTTTAGGGTTAATTAGAAAATTGGAATTAAGCTGAAACCAATTCATAAATTTAGCTGGATTAGGATTAATGTTCAAGCAACTCGAACAGCCCATTTAACAAAATTTCCTCATTTCTTAGCATAATTTTCAGATTTCAATGACTAAATTTTAAATTCTTTTATCTTTAACTTAGCATTTTTAAAATTTAACTCCTCTTGCACATATTGTTTTTCTCTTTTGTTTATTTACATGAATAAATCAAGAGCTTTAATATTTCAAATTTCCTTAGTCATTGAAGAGTTAAAATATTTCATTTTTATCAAATACTTTTTTCTACCTATATTCATTTAAAAACTTTATTTTAGAATATCTATGGTTATTTGTGTTAATTGATGGGACTTTGTATAGATTCAATTTTAAGTTGGTCTCATTTTTTTTCAACATATCCTCAACTTGCTTTTAATCCAACATTACCAGAAAACTCACTAAATGTAACCAACTATATGTAACCATTTTTTGTGGTCTATATATAGCAGTATATGCAACCGACGTCTCATTTTTGATCGGCTGCATATAGTATTAAATGAAAAAAGGCAGTGACTCCATAATGCTCTTTTCATTAATCATAGACATATCATATAAATTATGAAATGAAAATGTATAATTGGGAAAGAAAACCTACAAGATTTTATAGCATTCAAATAATGTTAATATAATAGTTTATTAGATATAATTATATATATATATGTGTGTGTGTGATTTGGGGTTAAAAATTATAATTGTATGTGTGTTGTTAATCAATTTTGAGGCATAGGAATCATCCATGTAAAATACAAATGGACGTGCTATACTACAACATTCAAGATTGCATGATTTTTTTTTTCTTTTTGGGTTTAATATTATATATATCCAACCATAATCGACTACATATAATACTATATGTAGCTGATTGTGGACTGTTGTATATAATATTATATGTAAAAAAAATCTATATAAATCATGAATATTGTAGTAAACCATATCCATGCATAAAAAATATATATGGATGTGGTATACAACATAAAAAAGAAAGAAAGTCGCGAATTTATACACCGGGGTCAACAGGCGGGTAAACTGCTAGATATAATTATAATAATTTGGACATATCTTCCTCATCTTAACTCAGAATCAGGTGATTTTTAGTTCTTTGGATATATAATTTAAAGGAATACAAATTTTATGTTGAACATGTTCTCTGAATCATGCTCTATCTATTCCAAAAATTGCCCTAAAGTGACATCTCTTAATGATTTTTACCTATCAATGCATTTAAAGCTTTGGAGATAGTTACAGTATTTTGGCCACATATTCTTCGTAAGAGATCAGAATATTATTATTTTTATTTTTTTGGCTATATAATTAGAAGAGATACAACTTTTATGTTGAACATATTCTCTGAATAAGCCTATATATATTCCAAAAATTAGATACAAGTGATGCCTTTGTCATAGTCAAAAGCGCTGAAAGGTAAAAACCATTAATAAGTGTCACTTTGGAGCAATTCGTGGGAAATATAGGTTCATGTGCAGGGAAAGGATGGTTCACTACTGGAGCACTGAAAGCAAAAGAAAGTATGGTACTCCATCACCCCGCTCAAAACCCATTAATTGCTACCATTTTCAGCCCCATCCAAGCCCAAATTGTTGCCCCTCTTTCCCCCAGCCATTCTCATCCCATTTTGACAAAATTTTTGGTACAAAAATTTTGATATAGTTTAGACACAAGCATCCACATCTCAATTATTCCAAGATTCATAAGATTGGACGGTGCAAAAAGGAAAAACCCACCTATTTTGTTATTGCACATGGAGAGGGCTGAAGATTTGAGTTAGGAGTTGCAATTTTGAGGAGGAACCATCACATAATACTCATTGGTAAGCATCCTTCCAACATTTTCTTTTGATTTTTATTTTAGGGTTCAAATCGCAAGAAACATGGAGCTATTTTGGGATGATTTAGCATGGATTGAGATGGGTTTTAACAGGGGAAAGGGATTTGACATGAATGGTAGCTTGATTATAGCATTTGGGACATGATTTTAGCCATACATTTTATCCATGAAATTGATGGGCATAATGGACTGTTGGTAGTGATTTCCTATTTTATTAATGTGTTGGATGCAAATTGTTGTTTATTTAGTGATCTATTGATGATTTGACAATGTTAATTATGCTAAAGATTAGCCAAATGTTGCTGAAATTTCAATTGCAAATCATGCCCATAAGCTGTTAGTTAAAATGCCTAAGTGAAGGACTGTTTAAGAATGCAATGACGTAAGGGCTACTCTTGTGAATTTTACAAGGGTTTGATTAGAGAATTTAATTACAACATTAATGGATGAATCCAGCTAAGGTAAACTCAAGTATATGGTTGTCCATTTCCTGGGTAGCAAGGTTAGGCATGAATGAGTTGGGTATTTTGGGTGGAATGAAGAAAGACAGGAAAATGGTTGATTTTGGAACACAATAAACTTGTTAATAGAGTTGTTGTGATGTTAACTTTGTTGAAAGTTGAATGTATGTGTTGAGATTTTATCTGACCTATTATATTTTCTAAAAATTGAACAATTGGATTGATGCATGTGAAATGCTTGAGGAATGCCTCAATGAAAAGTAAGTAATGTATAAAAGGCTATGAGTGTAACCCTAAAATCTTAATGAAATGGGTTGAGGAATTAAGTTAATTTGGGGCATAATTAATTATTAACTAAGTTGTTTTGAGGTTAAAGATGTTAAACATGAATTATATGATGTTGAGAAAGTCAATAGATTGCTACATCATTATAGAAGTTGGAAGTTTAATCTATGGCCATCAAATGCATGATGAAATATTTTAGTGGAAAACGATGTATAAATTGAATTGCTATGTGTGTAGGATCTATGGGCAAGGATGTAAAACCTAAACAATTGAATGAAAAGCAGAGATTGAAGACTTATAGAAGTGTTCTTCCTTAAGGTAAGTAGGCATTTTCTTTATATTGGATGCATGGTTGGGGATAATGAATATCTTATTTGCTTGAATACGAGCATGTTTAGCATACTTGATTGTAATACTGATACATACTTGCTTGTATATATGAAGATGTGGATTGATGGTTGTAATATTTGTGTGCTTATGTAAAATGTTGGGGATAACAAGTATCCCTTGGTTATAATGATTGGTGTTTCTTTATGATATGCGCATGTACTATGGATGTCTAGGTAAGAGGGATAAAAAACATTTCATACTTGTCACAATGTTAATGATAGAAGAAGGTACGTTCTGCCTAAATAGCACGAGTATGAGATATTATTCCCCCTATAGATAGAATAATTTATGCTTGGATGGCATAGGATACTATCTTGAGATAATGAGGACTTGAGCCTCATGGGTATAGGTTCATGATTACATTGTCATGTGTTTATTCCTATTCTGATTTTGAATATGCTATTTTTGATTAAGTATTACTTATAACTTTGTCAATTTACTAAGTTTGCCTGGGACTCACGTCGTCTTATTTTAATTTGTAGCTGGCATATCAGGTAAACAATCCCAACTATGGGTTGGGATTGATGAGCAAGACTATAAGAGATCAGTGTTATGTGGTATGATGAATTGGGATTGTAATTCCAAAGGATAATTATATAATTGTAAAGTTCATGATGTATTTGTATAATTCTATTTTAAAAAGATTTTAATGATGTATAATAAGATGTATGACTTGTCATAGTAAATCATTTAAGATATTATGATAGAATGGTATGATTCTAGTGAGATGTATTGCCATCATGATTCGGTTCTGATCTTGGGCAGGTAGCTATGGGTGTGGGTGTGAGTTTTGACAAATTGCTTCATGAAGCACAACGTGAGTTATACCTTTCCTTATTGGGATTCCTCGTGAGGTTGATGCATTTGAAGGTTATGAATGGATGGGGTAATAAATCTATTTACATGCTGTTGGAGCTGATGAAAGATGCATTACCAGAGGGTGGGGTCTTGAATGGATGGGGTAATAAATCTATTGACATACTGTTGTAGCTGATGAAATATGTATTAACAGAGGGTGAGGTACTTTGATCTTTCTGTGGTGCAAATAAGATTTTAAAGGATTTGGGGTTGGGATACACCTGAATATATGAATGTGAGTATGACTGCATTCTATTCTTGGAGCATGTACTTTTACCCAATCAACTTCACCTCTCTATTTTGACTCCATGGACTATAGTGAGCATGAAGAAGAACTTAAAAGGAATGGCAAAATCGAAATCCAGAAAAGGCAGGTGAGGCAGTTTCCAAATTGATTCCAAAAGTGAGTAAGATTACGCCTTCATATAAAATTTTATACATCGCCATCGTTTGGCTATTCCTAACAACCTGAATTATATTTCACAGATAAACCATTTATATCATCAATCCCCTAATCAAATCTAGGAGGAAATATGATCTCTAAGAAATGGTCTTCTGATGGAGCAATCACTGACGTATTCATGATGTGGAGTGGATATATTTAGATTTCGCACAATGGAGCACGACTGACATCATAGAACCCAAAATAGTGGCATTGTTTTACTGAGGGACCCATCTAGCAAAGAAACGGATTATTATGGTGATTTGAAGCATGTTCTTGAGTTGCCATATATCCTCGTATACAAAGTGGTGTTATTTCAATGTGAATGGTTTGACGCTAGTAGAAAATTAGGAATTAAGGTAGAGTGTCATTGCACGATTATTAATTTTAGCCATTTTTGGTATCAAGACGAGCCATTAGTGCTTGTATCTTAAGCTAAATAGGTTTTCTACATATATGACACAAGGATTGGATCACAATTGCAATTTGTTGAAGGTTGTATCCATCAACATCTCTAAAGTATTCCATACCATGACACCTTCCAGCAAACTTGCAATGAGAGCATTCCACTCACAGAGTACGTAGATCAGGATGAAGAGACAGTAATGAATTCTTGCATTGGAGTTTTAAGTGAACCTAAGATGGTTAAATAGAGATTCACTCCCTGATGAAGTTAACAAGACCATTGTATGTATCTGAAAGATGGATGGGATAACTGATGAGCCAGATGAAGTTCCCAAGGACTCAGAGGAAATTGCCAACTTATATGAACATCTCAACTGACATACCAACACTATTCCATGGAATTCATTGCACCGAAAACTCAGCAGGTGTTAAAAAAATTTCATGGTATTTCTATGCCTAATACCCTTATAGTCAATAGTAGTCCACACTACAAGTCTAGGATGAAGTTTCCCTCAAACGTGCTTGTCTCTGCATTGGTGGGTGGTACCACGATCACCTCCCATATTGCCTTCCCATCAAGCGGTACTGGGGGTGGCTGCGGTATCGACTGCAAGTATCAAGGAACATGGTTTTTGCCTAGACTACCATTGGCGGCTTCGACCCCTACCTGTGTAATAGGCGATATGCGCGGTTGTCCGAGTTGCACCCCTAGGGTGGCACCATGGGAGGCCTCGCCTTATGCCTGTGCTTCAACCAATAGGTACAACTAACCTTTGTATTGCTCATAGGTCATGCGCCTCCCTGGAGCACTGCGATCAGCTCCGCTTTGTGCCTTCCATGCAGGTGATATATGCAGGCGGCCATGGTGTTGGCCATGGCAGTTATGACTACAATTATCCCTACACGCTTGCCTTGGGAATCACACTACTTGACGGCATCTCCATTTTTTATATAATTCTTTAGTATCACTTCTAATCATAATGTTTCATTCAAAATTGAAAATAAATAATACTTTTGATCATGCATAATGATAGCCACAAAATTAGCTCTATCGATAAGGTAGAATGTATTCATGCATGCAAGCATTTGTTTCTATTGATAATCCTAATGAAGAATATTTCTTTATTTTTTATATGTAGGCTGCAATGGTGCTTGGATGTGGTAAAGGATAGGGTCGATTTTCATGGCCTACCCTTCTCACCACAGATATGGAGAATTTAGAGGAGTCAACACTACCGCCACATGCCCTACAACCAACTGCAACTCCGAGCACTTGTTTTAGAGGGCAGAGACACCTTCCCTCCTCTTCTGGAGAACAGAATATGAGCATTGCATTGCCATCAGGTCAGGCTTCTCAAGAGACTCAAGAGTTTGCACACCCACAAGGCCCCTAATTGCCAACAACGACAGATTCATATAATATTGGTAGTGGATCAAAGACTCAAGACTTCCCTTCCTTATCGTGGACTAGGGTGAGATCAACCGGTATGTCATTCAATGGTATTAAAGTATATGTATAGATTGTGCACCATGCATTAACATATAATTCTCACTAGTATCCCAGAGGAGAGGACGGGGTCCATCCAAGAACACATTCATAAATGATATGAAGAAAAGTTAGTTCATCATGCCTCTTGAAATCGACCCTGATACTGGTAAGCCAACTACCCAACAAGGTCAAAAGCATCTATAGAGGACAATTCGATATATTTTTAGGGCATTAGCACCAATGCTAGACAAAAGGAAATGTTCAGACGTAACTGGCTCTGAAAAGCAGCCTTTGATTATTGAATTGAAGGTACCCCAACATCATTTTAGAATGTCAATAACTGATTTTATCATTGCATTTCTATCATCTGATTCTTTTGGCTTATACATACAATCTTACTTTGATATTAAGAACTTTGAGGAAGCATGGGTTGAAGTAGTTATTGATGAGTACTTCAGGGTTAGCTACAAAAGGGTTCGCAAAATATTTTACAACCACTACTACAAAGTACTAGATCGAGGCAATGATCTAGTCAATTCTCATGTCCGGTCTAAAGTTTCATGCATATAAGCACTTTTACTATTGTGTAATTGGATAATGAAGATTCTGATAGTCCAATTGATCAGTTCAAACTATTCAAAGAGACCCAAACCCGTAAGTTGGATGAAAAATTAATAACCTTAGAGGTAGGGTATGCATATGTGAGTACAACTAACTGCTCCAAGCCCCTTTCTTATTTTATTATTATATTTTTACTACCCTTGTTATATGATTGATCATGCTTTCTCATCTATATGTGGACGAAGATGGTGGACCTATAAGTTAGCTTGGAGTTTGCAGAGTCACCCATGATAGCAGATGCTATCTACGATAAGGTTATGAGGAAGAGCTACGGATACATTAATTGACTAGGCCACATACCTAAGTCAATAAAGAGTCGGTTCAATTCTGATTGGCCTTATGGGAGTACAATGATCCGAGAAGAACTTACTTCTATGAAGGAAAAGTTAAGTGCCACCTAGGAAGAGCTTAAGAGTACAAAGAAAGAGTTAGCAACTGCCAACAACTGAATTGATGCACCATCAAATGAGACAATAGAGATTAGAAATATGTTAAACTCACTTATCAGTCTGCCAACACTTGTGTCATTGACCTCAAATCAATTGGGCTTTCCAAACATATTGAGAGGTAACTTGGCTCCTCCATAAAAAAATGATTGATGCATAATTTTCTATTCTGATATATGACTTTGATGCCTTCATATATGACTCCCGTTTATTATTATTGTGCACAAGATGGTTTAACCACGAGAAGGGACAAGAGAAATAAGCCGACGAGAGTGTTCATTATCACATCTTTATCTTTTTACGAGAGGCCTCAACACGTGAGTGAGCCTCATTATAGGCAGTACGAACAAATTGCTTTTCATTATTTACTATTTATTGTGGCACAACAATTACAAGGCCTCTTGTGGCTCATATACATTATTAATTTGTACATTTGCCTTATGGAATTTAATCACCTATTAATATCCAAATTTAATATAAGGTTTAGGTGATCGACAACTTTTATTGTTTCAGTTATCACATACGTGACCAAATATTAAAAATTAAAGGCAATTATATGTAGCCAATTTTTTTGGCTACATTTAACTTTATGCAACCATTTGGCTTGGTTACATAGAGTTAATTGCATCCCTTTCATTGGGTTGCAAATGGACAAATGCAACCGTTCAGAATAACTGCATGTAATTATTTAGTGCCTTTTTTCCAACTGCAAGTGGGAAAATTTGGCCGTTATTTCAGCAACAATATGGCACATGTGGTCATTTGTAACTTGCTGCATAAGATAAATGCAACCGTTTGTAGCTGCTACATAAGACTAAACACAACCGTTTGCTACAAAAGACTAAACCCAGCTATTTAGAAATGACTGCATTAGACTATCTGTAGCTGTTTCTAAATGAATGCATTTACTCTTATTTAACAGCCAAAAATGGTTGTGTTTAGCCTATTGCATCCACGCATATCCGGCCGGTAGACAGCCTGCTTTTGACTATATGCAGCCAAAATATGGTTTTTTGCAGCGAAAACCCAATATTCTTGTAGTGTTAATTAGTTAAGACCATAAAAATTATGATTATTATAAGAGAATCAAACCTATAATAAAATAGAAATTATCTGAGAGTAAATATAAATCCGTCAGAAATCTTACCTTATGTGTATTCCTGGCATATTTCTATTTAAAATGATTCTGAGTTGCATTATTAAAAGGATAATTTTAAATATAATTAGTGACTTTGATTTCATCAAATCATCTTGTTGAAGCCAAACAGAGAGGTTCCACTTTGTGTTTTTGTAGAACTGATTCTAATGAATTAGTACCCCACAAAAGATACGAGATTTAATTTATAATAAAGTTCCATAAACCAACGTAAAAATGTGAAAATAAAACTCATTCGTTGATAATTAAGTGGAAAAAGGAAGGAAAATTTTTTCCTTCTCAGAATATTTACACTCCTATTTAAATAAGCTAAATATTTTGGAGTTAGTTTTTTTAAAGTTAAATATTTCTTTTCCACTATTAAGCTTATCTTTTGAAAAGTATCAATTTTTAAACACTAAATCTACCTTTTTACAATTATCATTCTATTTTTGTGCATTATTTCATTGATATATTTTCATTCATATGATATGATATTCTCTGGTTGCATAAGCAAGCATTGCACACAGTTACTAAATTAAGGCCAATTTGAATTGACGTAGGACGTATAGTTTTTACAGACTCTTTACATCATATTTTACACATTTCAGAGACTACATCCTCAAATCAAATAAAGTAAGCGTTACATTTACCTTTTCGTATTTTTCATTATTTTCAAATATTTTCAATTATTATCACTATATGCTCCACTAATATATATATATAAAATTTCACTTATTACATTATTTTTTCTATTATTATTCTACTTCTCTGCACAAATCATTGCACTCTTTTTAATTTTCATTCATTCTCTTGTTTTCTCTTTCTGCAATACATATTCCGTTACATGAGAAAAAAGCAAAGAATTTTATTTCATTTTTTGAAAAATCCAACGAAGAGACTTCAATATTCTATAAATTAAAGCTAAGCAGTCGTTT
Source organism: Pouteria campechiana (assembly GCA_036873735.1). Taxonomy (NCBI): domain Eukaryota; kingdom Viridiplantae; phylum Streptophyta; class Magnoliopsida; order Ericales; family Sapotaceae; genus Pouteria; species Pouteria campechiana. Next base: position 15,275 of record JAYJMB010053107.1, read on the forward strand.
AAGAATATTGGCGAATCACTGTGGTTAATTTTCAATCCATAATCCACGTTGCCACGTGTAGAACAGACACGATGAGACGTGAACGGTCTCGGACTTACGATCTTTTACCAAAATTATTATAGAACTATAAAAAACAGGCAACGGGCATTCTCAACGACGAAGTATAACGCTAACCCTAAGCCCTTTTCTAAAATTTAATCTCACCGTGATACAATCTTTTTGTTTGTTGTTGTTGTTGTTTTAACTTAAACCTTAACCCATCCCTATTTCTAACATTTGAGTTGGATAACCGTTAATAATTTGGGTTAAAAACAAGTTGTGAATATGTTGAAAAAAAATGAGACCAACTTAAAATTGAATCTATACAAAGTCCCATCAATGAACACAAATAACCATAGATATTCTAAAATAAAGTTTTTAAATGAATATAAGTAGAAAAAAGTATTTGATAAAAATGAAATATTTTAACTCTTCAATGACTAAGGAAATTTGAAATATTAAAGCTCTTTATTTATTCATGTAAATAAACAAAAGAGAAAAACACTATGTGCAAGAGGAGTTAAATTTTAAAAATGCTAAGTTAAAGATAAAAGAATTTAAAATTTTAGTCATTGAAATCTGAAAATTATGCTAAGAGATGAGAAAATTTTGTCAAGTGGGCTGTTCGAGTTGCTTGAACATTAATCCTAATCCAGCTAAATTTATGAATTGGTTTAAGCTTAATTCCATTTTCTAATTAACCCTAAACCTATCAAAATTGTGTTGGGCCAACCCAAGTTGTGTCTTTGGTTTTGTCTGTCCATCTTACCATTGAAAAAAAAGTAAGCCCCAAGTTGTATTCCTGATTTTGTCTGTCCATCTTGCCATTGAAGAAAAGAAAAAAAAAAGCCCCAAGTTGTATCCCTGGTTTTGTCTGTCCACCGTACCATTAAAAAAATCTAAGCCCTAGCACGTAGTAGATTTGTTTGGAGTGAAATTGAATGAAAAGAAAATTAATATCACAATACAAAGATGATGTTATTCATCAATAAATAAGGTTAGAATAAATATAAGATGTTATTCATCAATAAAATAAGGTTGGAATAAATATAAGAGGCAATAATTAAAAATATAGATAATAAAAAAATATATAAATAGTATATATCAAATGGTAAAAAAATATTCAAAATCAATATCTATATAAGCCATAGCGAAGAAAATCGTGGGTGCGAATATTTTTATCATTTAAATTATTTGGGGCCATAAACATTTGGCCTATATTATCTTTGATATATCATCTATATTTTTGAATAAATAATTCAATAAAAATGTTTACAGAAATAAAAAGTGGACCATATGATGATTGTTATAGAAAATATTAACTACATTTTTATTTCATGTGGATCACGTTAAATGTTTGATTCGTATATTTCTATGGTAAAGAAATATATTATATCTAATTTTTTTATTTATAGTTGGATGAACTCAATGCGCGAAGTAGGCACTCTCTTTGGCCCAGGCTTGGGAATGACTTGCGTTGCTTGTGGCCATCAGGATTCAGTTGGTATTCAAACTACAAAACATCTTTCAGGGAAGAAAGTTTTTGATAAAAGTGAATATTATTTGCACTTTCATATATTTTAATAGAGTTTATATTATCTTTATTAATAAATTAAAAGCGCTCATCTTTTAAATATGTAATATATCTTGCATTAAAAATTTGAAGAAACTATAAAAATATATCACCATAAATTATAATGTTTATCAAGTTATCTTTTAAATCATAAAATTGTCAGGCATCGTAATAAGTTAAATATATTTAAAAATATTAAACTCATTATTTTATTTTTTAATGATTCAAGATTATTGAACATAATTTAATTTTGAACAACTAAAGTGATGTATTATATAATAATTAATTTAATTTTAAATAACTATAGTAATGTATTACATTGGTAAATATGTTTTTACTAAACCATATTCACAACTCAATTGGGAAAAATTATTAAACCACCCATGTTTGTAAACATTTTAATTTAAAAACATTTGCAATAACACCACTTTCTTTATGGAAGCCCTATTCAGATGAACTATAGTGTCATTTGCCATTGAATGTGATCCTGCTAATACCTCCATTCAATGCATCTTTGATTTGGTTGGAGTTTAGTAACTGTAATACTATAAACTCTAACCAATGTGAAGTATTATATACTTTGGACCCACCAAATACTATTAGCACGCAGAGCTTGGAAGATTTTGCCCATTTAGGCCAACTTTCTAACCCAAAAGACACTTTACAGTGACTTACCATTATTCACACTCTTTTCAAATCATATTGGTTTTGAAACCAACTATCTTAGAGGCATGACAAATAAGAAACACAAAAAAACCTTGGTCAAAACTTTGAATGTTGACAACTGCAGATAGAGAAAATGCCGAATACCTGAGTAGTAGATTGAGCTCTGGAGTAGTAGATTGAGATCTGGGCATCCAAAGCTCAAGGCAAGATTGGGCTAAGACTCAGATTTTCATGGCTCCAACATTAAAGCTAAGTTGCGACAATAATTGATGGCTTTTAAGTATTGAAAGTTGAATAAGATGAGGTTGTTTAATATAAGTAAAATCCACTTGGGAAATCTTACTCTATGCTAAATCCATTGCATTTTTTAGTTTATACAACTTGAAAATCAATTCCAATTCTCTTATGAGAGATATAACATTATTTACACAAATTAGATAAATAATTTGATTATTTGATTAAAAATAAAAATAGGCTTAAAGTCAAAAAATTTATTAAAAAGTAGTTCTATATTTTCTTTCTAGTATTTATGACGTTCAAAATACTTTTAATATTTTCCAGCAAAATGCATGTATAAGACTTAAAGCACTTCTGAAATAATAAGACCAAATACTAAATAGCTTCTCACCTATAACACTTTCCAAAATCTTTGTTGACCTTCCTGGAAACTAAAATTTCATAGCATAGCAAAATTGGCCGCCCTTCACCAAGTCTTTGCTAGTGCCTAGAACCTTAAATAAAAGTATTAATATTTATTTTTTTTCCAAACTTGCAATTTTTTTAACATTAGATCGATAATCTTATTTTCATAGTTGATTTCATTTGCTATCCAAAGTTCAAGCACCAACTTATAGCCCTAGTTTGGCTCTGTTTTTTGGATCTAGGTAGAATATGTTGAAGCCACATGGCATTCCAGCATGAGAAATCAATTTAACCAATTTATCATTTATCAACATCAATTGTTGTGTACGGTTAAGATCCATGTAAATTTTTTAATAACTATTTAAAAACATTTGAATATATTTTATCAAGAATCAATCAAATCAAAATTTTAAATTATAGCTTGCTGATATTTATATCATTAAAATTGTTTTTGAACTTTAAGGGGCCAATTGTGCTATATGCATCTCATTAAATGATTATTTTGAAATTAGATAAATTTTAAAAATATCCACACTAATGTGAGGCACATGAAAATTTTAATGGCAAATGATCACTTTAAATTATTGTAAATTTATGTTTCCACAATTCACCTTCATGTCCAAAGGTATTTTTTTTTATAAAAAATAAATAAATAATATTGCTAGGAAACCGTAACACGAGATAAGCATGATACTTGGCAGATTAGTCATGTCGGACTTTGACTTTGATAGGAGACCTACGATCATAATGTGCTGTCAAACTCTACTTGGAGCCAATACCACTTGCAATAGGGACTCCTAAGAGAACCAAAAGATGAATTATCATCCAAAATCCTTCTTCCAACAAGAATCCTAATCCAACCTTAATCATCTTGGCATATGATGTTGATTCACTTATGCATTGACCCAAGATCAAGCTACAGATATGCATGCCCTCTAATTATAGCTCTCTCTAGTATATATATCCACCTCAAAGGTCTTATTATAAATTTGAGTGTCAGAGTGTTCATGCTATGACCACCCCCGGTGCCCTCTGCTATTTCCTCTGTCTTGCAAGACCTTCATCTCAAGATTCTTGAAGAGTAATTTGGGTGAGAGCCCAAACATTAACACTGTCTATGGGAAGGTTCAACAATTAAGTCATGTTAGGCAAAAATCCTAGCAACATGAATCTTTCTCCAACCAATCAGGAGATAATTTGTCTCTCGCAGCTAACCCAGATAGCTCATGAGATACCGTATCAACCTCCAGAATAGAGATTCTTCTGGAATAATTATTATAGAAGAACAACTTCAGGATATATTGGATGATGCAATAGCAGAGGGAATTCTTCAATAAGATCCTTACCTCAAATAGGCACAAAGAGGTAACCTCCAGTCGCAACCCTTCATTCTTGCATTACCCTGACAACATCCACATAGCACTCCTGGGGATGGAGTTGGGGCTTTGCCAAGTCCTCAAACTGACTTCGAAACTGGGAATAATGTTGAATTGGCCATCAAGTAAGGCTTGGTCTTGCTATGATCTCACAAGGAGCAAGACTAATAACAACACCTACATCTGAGCCTATTTTTGGTATTGCAATTAATATGGGGATAGCAAAAGGAGCACAAGCTACAACCTGCACATTGCACCAAGTAGTGAGGGTGTTGGTCCACTAACCCTGCCTATGCTCGTAGGTTGTATGACAAATATGGAATCCTAAAGGTATTAGAAAATAGAAAATATGGTGCAAGAGTAGAAAATAGATACAGTGGAACACAAAAGCACGAAGACAGTAAAGAAACAAGGATTAAAGTGGTTTGGGCCCTCTCTTGGCACCTACTCCACTCTCAAAGGTTTTTCAACCTTGGGTTCCACTATAACCCATGGAATTAGTTTTACAAGCTAACTAAGAACTCTACACTGGTTTTACAAATTCACAAGAAACTCTACAACTGTTGGTTTTCACAAGCTCACCAACAACTCATACAATTTGGTTTCTTAAGAGCTAGCCAGCACCTCAACCTTTAAAAATAAACATAAAACAAGTAAATGCCATTAACTAGGCCTGGATATACATATAGTTTAAGCTCATACAATAAAGATAAAACATTAAGCTCATAGTGCTTTATGATCTCCTCGTAATATAAAGATATAACTTGAAGTTTTGTGTTCGTTGAAGCTTGTTGGAGTGAATGCACTTCTGGGACTTTGAGTTCTTGTGTTTGATTTGTGTTTAATTTTCTCAAAAGTCAGTTTTTCTTCATAAGAACTTGTATTTATAAGTTCCAAAATTCAAAGTAGCCATTGCTTCCTCAATTTTTTAACCATTGAAAATGCCTTAGTAAAAACCATGCAGCACTACTTTGGAGCCTCCGAAGTTACACTTTCAAAGCCTCTGAAGGTCGGGGGCTCATCAGAGTCATGAATGTGTGTAACTTTGGTCCCTCCGAAGTAAGTGACCCACGCCTCCGAAACTCCCCTTCAATCTTGACATCCCAACATATGCATTTTCAAATCATTTGAAGTCATAACTTCGGATGCTCCGAAGTCCCTTAAGCATTGTTTCTACCCAACGACTCTTTCTGCACCTTTGAAGCTTCTTCAACCTCTAAAGCTTCCTTCTTCACCTTCGAAGCTCCTTTCTTCATCTTTGAAGCTTTCGTCTTCACCTCTGAAGCTTATTTCTTTACCTCTGAAGCTAATTTCTTTACCTCTGAAGCTTCTCCAAAACTAGAAATCTTAGCAACACTATTATTCGCTTACATCAAGTCATTAACAAGTTTTATTAATCATCAAATCTAGATCCTTAAATTTAACATTCAACCCCTTTGTGATGATAATAAAACTTAATGACTTGCACTATAAAAATAATGCTAATGAACTAATGAGAACTCTCCCTAAATAATTGATACAATAAGCATAAGGAAGTCTGATTCATTTTGGCTCACTATGATAAGATTGGTTCACATTTTCAATAAGTTTAGTTTCTTCTTCTTCCCCTCTTTATGTCATTTTCCCTTTAATGCAGTAAGTCTCAACTTCCTCCCTCCCTTTTCTCATAATCAAAAAGCTCTAGAAAGAAGGGATTTTCAATAATTTCTGGTATGAGGGACTGAACTATTCTCCCCCAACAATGCATGATCCTAAACTTCATTTTCCTTACTCCCCCTATTATGCATAATCTAACAGCTTTATTTCTCACATTCAAACCAAAGTTCATCTAGCTGTTAATAGTAAATAAACCCATAATAACGATTACAGAAGGTTTGACTAGAATTAGAATACCTATTCTCAACCTTAAACTATGAAGTTCCCCAAACAGACTTAAATTATTCCTTGAGACTGTAATGACATTAAGGTTAATTTCATTTGGTCCAAGTAGTAGATGATTATCTATTAAGATCTTCTTACATAACCATATGCAAGATGATTTTCTTACGAGAGATAAAGTGATGAAGACTAAAGTGGAATGTCATGAATGCAATTAATTAAGGATAGGAAATACAATACCTTCACCTTCCTAGCTGCTTCAAACAGATTTATGTTTCTATTTACCATGGTTGAGGAGCTGCTTCTTCTCCAATTATGAATACAATTGGAAGGTAGTTATACATAAATGAACTTCTTCTTCTACATTGTCATTGACATTAATTTTCTCATCTTCTTCATGTGTACATTATTCTACTAAATTTACAATCTTGTTCTTTTTTTCTTCTTGAATGGACTCCTAATCTTCCTATAGAGGGTTTTTACAAATTCTATATTATCATCCTCTCCCTCACTACATGAGGAATTTTCACTTCCATGGCCATACACTATCTTCATCTTCTTTCTTTCTTTCTCGTTATTCCATACTTCATGGTTCATCAAGAATCCCATGAGTTATGCAACTAAGAGCTTGTTCAAATCTTTGGCCTCTTTGATTGTTATAATTTTTAGCATCCAATTTACTGGGAGAGACCTTAAAATCTTTTTAACTTGCTGTGAATAAGAAATCTCATGGCCTAAAATTTTAGGCTATTAGTGAGTCTCATAAATCTAGAAAATATATCAAATATAGACTCATTCCTAAACATATAGAATACTTCATATTCTTGGACAAGCAAACTGATTCTAGCTTCTCTAACTTGGCTGTCCCCTCATAAACTTCTTGCAAATGGTTCCAAATTTCCTTGACAGTTTCATATGATGATATTTTTTAAAATTCCGAAAGAGAGAACACAATATAGAGCATTCTTGGCTTTGGTATTCAAATGAACTACTCTAATATCTTGGTTAATCCATTTACTCTCTTTTGAAGTGGAAAGCACCATTCCTTCTTTTATAATTTTCCACAACTTATAACTATTGGCAATCATAAAATTCTTCATCTTCATTTTTCACTAGCTATAATGCTACCCATCAAAATATGGAGGTTTGATGATTGATTGACCCTCCTTGATTCCAACATAATTGTTTGCTCTGATAACAATTATTGGTCCCCTGACCTTGCCTATGCTATGCAAGTTATATGACAAATCTAGAATCCTAAAGGTATTGGAAAATAGAAAAGATTGTGCAAGAGCAGAAAATAGATACAGTGGAACACACAAGCATGAAGACTATAAAGACACAAGGATTATAGTGGTTTGGGCCCTCTCTTAGCACCCACTCCACTCTCCAAGGTTTCCTAACCTTGGGTTCCACTATAAACCATGGAATGACTACCTCCTTAGTTTTATGAGCTAACTAAGAACTCTACACTGGTTTTATGAGCTCACTAGAAACTCTATAACTATAGGTTTTCATAAGCTTACCAACAACTCATGCAATCTGGTTTCCTAAAAGCTAATCAACAACTCAACCTTTATAGTTATAGATGTACAGGTAAATGCCCTAAACTAGGCCTGGATGTATATACAGTTTAAGCTCATATAATAAAGATAAAATATTAAGCTTACAATGCTTTATGATCTCCTTGTAAGTTTAAAAATGTAACTTGAAGTTCTGTGTTTGTTGACGCCGATTGGAGTGCATGCACTTCTGGGACTTTGAGTTCTTGTATTTAATTCATGTTTAATCTTCTCAAAAGTCAATTTTTCTTCATAAGAACTTACACTTATAAGTTCTAGATTCAAATTAGTCGTTACTTCCTTAATTTTTTGATTATTGAAATGCCTCATTAAAATCATGTAGTGCTGCTTTGTCTCGCCGCTTCGATGCATTCGAAAGTTACACTTTTGGAGCCTCCAAAGGTCGAGGGCTCGTTAGAGTCATGAGTCCGTGTGGCTTTGGTCCCTCAGAAGTAAGTGACCCATCCCTCCGAAACTCCCCTTCAATCCTAACATCCCAATGTACACATTTTTGGATCATCCAAAGTCATAACTTTGGATGCTCCAAAGTCCCTTAAGCATTGTTTTTGCCCAACGACTCTTTTTGTGCCTCCGAAGCTTCTTCAACCTCCAAAGCTTCCTTCCTTGCCTCCGAAGCTCCTTTCTTCATCTACAAAGCTTCATTCTTCACCTCTGAAGCTCCCTTCTTCACCTTCAAAGCTTCTTTCATTACCTCCAAAGCTTCTCCGAAACTAGAAATCTCAGCAATAATATTATTAGCTTAAATCAAGTCATTAAAAAGTTTTGCTAATCATCAAAACTAAATCCTCAGACTCAACAAAGGGAACCCCACATCCCTATGGAGGAAAGGGAAAACATTGAAGAAATTATCAATCAACTATCTAGATCTGCCAACACCATGAGGGAACTGGCCCAATGACAACTGGATGTGTGACATAATCTGAACCAAGGGAAAGACGAGGGCATAATCTTATGTATAGATAGAAGCACACAAGCTCTTAGAGGAAAGAAGTGAAGGGCTAGAGTGGAGGATCCCAAGAGGGCTTTCTGAAATGGGGGAGTAATTAAACAACCTCTCTTCATAAGGGAGACTATGGAAGAACCCCTACCAAAGAGATTCAAGGTCCCCAATATCGATTCTTATAATAGAACAATAGATCCCAAAGACCACCTATCTAGTTATGATGGCCAAATGAATCTTATGGGAGCATTCATGACCATCAAATTTCAAGCCTTCAACTCACATTGAAAGGAGGAACATTATTGTGGTATAGGGCTTTGGATCCAGAATCCATCAATACCTTCGGAGAGCTGCAAAGACGCTTCCTCGACAGTTTCATAGGATAACATAGACAAACGAAGATGATGGTATCATTAATAGCAGTCAATAGAAAGAAGGAAGGTCGCTCTAGGAGGACATTGATAGATTTAATCAATTTACTTTAGATATTGAGGGACTAGATTAGATTACATTAATGATAGCACTATAAAATAGAATCAAAAGTAAATAAATCAAGTATCACTTGTGTTTGAAACAACCAAGGAGCTACTCCAAAATCTTGTAAGCTCTTAATAGACATATCAACATAGAATAATTTGTCAAAGGTGAACACAACAACTCTAGCAAAAGGAGCAAATCCCCACATCACTGGGGAGAATCATCAAAAAGAAGGAGAGGAACACCAAAAACAAAGGGGGATGTATGGCAACAACACCCTTCTAAATGGGTCCTACATACATATTTATCAAGAAACCAAGAATCAAGCCTATCTCCCTCAATCCCGACCACTAAAATCGGAACCTAAGAGACAAGAGTTAGAGAAGTATTTCGATTACCACAAAGATAGGGGTCATGACACCAAAGACTGCAGACACCTCAGAAAAGAGATAGAAAATTTAATCCAAAGAGGAAGACTGTATCGATATGTAGCAGATAATAAGCGAAAAATGGAACAAGCAAACAATAGGTGGGTGAACACTCCTTGATGAAGAGTAGTGGATCCTAAAGAATAACAAAGGGATGTTGCTATAGAAGCTAACCACCCAATGGCTGGAACTATCAAAGTAATCACTAGAAGACTAGCATCAGGTGGAAATACTCTAGTTAAAAGAAGAGCCTATGCAGAGTAGATTAACATGGTAGGTCAAACTTCCAAAAGAATAAGATAAGATGATTTTTCCATCACCTTTTCTAAAGGGGATATACATAGGTCTCGCATAATGAAGCCATAGTCATCACAATAGTCATTTCAAATTTTGAAGTGAAGGGGATAATAGTAAACAATGAATCATCCGCTGACGTTCTGTATTATCACTGCTTCAAGAAGATGAAAATTCCTAAAGATAAATTAAAGCAAATGATGGGTCAATTGATAGGATTTATAGGAGATGGAGTGGTACTTGAAGCTATCATCACTTTGCCATACACCACGGGAGATGGGAAGATAAAAGCCACCACCTATCTAGACATTTTGGTGATAAAGGTATTACAAACTTACAACATGGTACTAGGACACCCAGGCCTAAATAGGATCAAGGTAATGGAATCCTCTTAGTAATAAAATTTCCCACCACTAGGGGAGTAAGCATGGCCAGAGGTGAGCAGAAAATCTCATAGGAGTGCTATGAAAGCTCCTTGAAGGGCGAACCCCAAGTAATAGATAGATCAATAACTTGAATACATATGACGAGCAATAGATTGCTTGTAGTAAACCTATGGAGCCACTGCTAATGGTTTTTATTTTCCACGTCAATCCAAAGAAAGTGGTTTCAATCAAACTTGATCTGGAGCTGTCTCTCCAACAAAAACTAATGGCCCTTTTAAGAAAAAATTCAAACATTTTTGCATGGGAATCATCAAACATGCCAAGACTAGATCCGATAGTAGTGTTGAACCAAACCTCTTTACTAGGCTTGATTTGATGATGAACATAGCTGACTAGCCAAGTTTTGATGACGAAAAATGTACATGAGTAAAAGCTTAAGCTACCGATCTTTATTTCCTAAGTGTGCAATAACAAACAATATATTAGGAAAAAAACATAAGTGAATAGCACATACAAAACTACATTAGAGACAATAACCACAAATATATGAAGAACAGTATAAATGCTCAAATAAGAAAGAATGACACTAAAACTTTGAAGAATCAACAAGTGAAACAACTCCCAAACATGTCTCAAGAACACTATCAAAGTCATTCAGACTTGTGCTCAAAGTCAGACAAAGATCAAGGCTTCAAATTGAAGAAAAATCTAGGTTTTGTACTCAAACAAAGAAACAGACAATCAAGAAGCAAGTTCGGACATCAAACAACCAATTCAACACATGGAACTGCAAAAAACTCAAAGTCAGACATAGCAAGGATCAAATCGTGCAAAAAAATGCAATTAATGCCAATCAAAGTCTGAAATCTTAAATTCAGACATGGTAAGGCATTTCCAAATATGATGATTCACCTTAAGACATGATCAAACACGATGTTGCAAGCTAAACGATTCATCCAAGTCCTAAATAATAACTTCAGCCATGGCCGCTCAAATCAATACTTGGCAAATCATTTCCAGACATGGAAGAAAGAATCAGTCGCAAGCCAAGCACCAGCCCAAGTTCAAAATTTAACTCCAGACATGACTATTTGAAAGCAGACATGAAGGTTCATTTTAAGATAAGGGTAAAATAATCAATTTCTAGCTGGATGAGTTAAGTAAGTATGAAAACTTAATTATAGACATGGAAATTGAACTCTGACATGGATCTCAAACATGAAAACCCAAGAGAAAGCTCTGATAGGCAGAAAATCCTGTCGATTTGATCGCATTAAATGAATGTCATCTTCTCTAATGGGCAGAATTTAAACTCAACTATAAAAGGAGTAAAGAAAGGTCGTTCCAAAAAAGAGTTACAAAAATCAAATATTTTTTAAGAGAAGAAAATAAGAACATTTAATTTAAGAAATTAAGTTTTCTTCCAACTCCACAATGCCAAGAAGCTATCTACATTCAAAGCTTTTTTTCTACAACAACTTAAGGGAGTTTGAAATTCTCTGTATTTATTATTATACTTTTTACTACTGCATTTAATTGTGTATAAACTCAACCTATGTAAGAGGCATTTTCTATTGTATATTTTTTATTAATTGGGATAGCAAGTAAGGGGCTTGCTGACCGTATATAAGTTTGTTGGTTAGCTTTGGAAACCAACTGAAAAAAGTTGATTGGTGAGCTTTTGGAAACCAGCTTCTGTATAAGTTTGTTGGTAAGCTTCTGAAAAACCAACCTGTGTAAGAGTTCATTGGTGAGCTCAAGAAAAATCAATTGGTGATTAGTGAAACTTGAGTACAGTGAGTGAGGCTGACTTCGAGAGTAGAATAGGTACCAATATAGGTCGAACCACTATAAAAATAACTTTGTATATATGCTACATGTTTTGAAATATTTTGTATTATAGCACTTCATGTTATTTGAATTATACCAAAAATGGTTGCATAAAGTTACATGCAGCCACATTTAAACAGCTGCATATTGTCATTTGCAGCGGGAAGAAATGACTACATTTGCCTATTTACAATCGAAAAAAATGGCCGCATATAGTTATTTGCAGTCGAAAAAAATGGCTACATTTGGCCTTATGCAGCTGGAATAAATAGCTGCATTTGGTCATTTGTAGCCCTAAAAAATTATGCAGCCCTTTTTTTGGCTGCATAATAACTATACGAGCCAAAAAAATTGTTGCATAAGGTTGGGCATCCAAATTTTTTACATACATAATTTGCTTTAATTTACAATATTTTGTAGCATTTTAAAAAAATGTAACAATAAAAGCTGCTGTAAATAATATAGTTGACTGCTTACACATGAAATTTTACAATTATAGTTATCATGCTAGAAATCAAATACACAAATTACACATCACTTGAGTCAATAAACAATTTTTGATGAGTAGCAAATTCATTGTATGACCTTTAAAGAGGGTCACTCACATGTTGAGGCCTCTCATAAAAAGATAAAGATATTATCATGAATAACATGTTGAGGCCTTCATGTGATCATTTCTCCTGAATGTTATAGATCTAACATTCAATGGACTGTGAATGTATATTGAAATTTGTTGGCCATAACTACTGATTTGTTATGGCTGGTATATGTCACTTCGCAGTTGGTCCCTCAATAGCCTAATGTCAACTCCTTCTATATTAGTTTCACGAATGCACTCACATGACTGAAGGAGAACATTACACCTGAAACAAGTCCCATTTTCTCCAAGCACTTTATCGACAATCTTAATCTCTACACCCATTAGATGTTCCTGGAAAGTAATTTGAAATGACTAAGTGCAGATAAGGTAGGCAATAACATGCTAAAAGGTGAAGTTGAATTAAGATGCTTGCATTATATGGTTCTTTGAGCTTTCCTTCTATTATACATTGTACCTCACTTCTAATAAAGCATGCTAATTTGCAAAAATGTCTATGTTATTAGGTGATCCATCTGATTGCA
>JAYJMB010053118.1:18357-28507 GCA_036873735.1 Pouteria campechiana
TACTCTAGCAAATCGCTGTCCACCTGGATGTGATTAGAGCAATAAAGAGGTACCCCAAAATCGCGTCCCACCTGATCGTAATCACCAGTGAATCAGATCATAAATTAGAAATCTAGCTAGACAAAGAGTCCTTAAATGGTCAAACTTCGATTGGACTTTACGAACCCACCATAGATGATCAAAGCCATTAAAGGGTGTCCCTAGATATGCTTCACTTAACCCTAAAAATCAGAGGGTCAGATCAGCTTGGTGACTCTACTTAGAGCGTCTAAGGGTTCGCAGCACCGCCCCATTTAGTCTACACGCTACAGTCTAGTGTACTGCACTTGCATTTGTGAACAATGTATGGTTGACTATACATAGAGGATAGATTGATCGTTTGACCATGCAAGAAACATAATAACCGGCAATGGTGCTCTACCACCTATGATTTTTTACTGCAAATCTTGCCCGAATACTTTCCTAGCACTGCTGCTGCGGCCAAAATCTGCCAGATGATAATTAACAAGTGAATGGAGGAATCACATAAAAACATAAACATTTATGTGAAAAACTACTCTGAAAAAAGGGAAATCACAAAAACCTCAATGGAAAGATTAAGAGGTTACGAGTCTAGGGATGCCCAATGCCCCAACGGTTGAGTTGGGATCTTTTACATGGGCGATGGTCGGCGCCAGCAGCCGGTGGGAGAAAGAGACATAAGCAGATGCGTGATTTACGTTGGCAGACACATGGCCAGTTTAAGGGTAATACTTGAGATTGGGCTCACTTTTTAAGGGTCCAGCCAAAACAATGACCTGATTGATACAACAACATGTCTCTGCTATGCTTCTGAAATTTTGAAAGTATGCACATGTCCATGTCGATACCCATGTCGATACATGTCCCCACATGCTTTGGAGTCGCAACTATCGCTACTGTTCTTTGTTTGAGATGGCGTACAGTATTTTAATTAAATGGATAATGTCTAAAATTAATGGTAGTTAAATTTCATTAAAAAAAACTGTGTAGACACGAATCGTGGAGCTTACCCAATTTAATCCAGATCCACAAAATATATTTAAATATTTATTTATTTATTTGTTGAATACCAAAAGTCATCCATATAAAAAATTGGAGATGGGAGGAAAAGATAAAAGCGATAAAGTTTAATGGTTTAATGCAAAAATTATAGTAGGGCTAATTTTTATGCGATAAAAGAAAACTTATTTTACATCAGTCGAAAAATTAAACATATATATAATTTGATATGGGCCCTTAACATCCAAAAATGATTCCAACGGTGAAAGCATACGCTAAACAACACCAATCGCCTTAGCATTTTATTGAACTAGTTTTGCATTCAATAAGCAACGTTTAAAACATTTTCAGCCGATTAGATTATAGTCTGAATTTTATGAATGGACCCCACTTTGCTTACAGCGGCCGGCGTAAGTCACGGTACTGTTTCCGGGTCCGTGTCAGGAGAATGTCAACATAATGAGGTAAACAAGAAAACCAAAACCCATTTATAACAAGCACCACAAGGCCAACACACGAAAGACTTCTTACATCCCTCCGTCGCCTTCTCTCATCCATCCACAATACCAAGGCAGTTTTTCATTCTTCATCTGGCAGGCAGTACACCCTGAAGGAGTGATGCCTGAGAACACAGGTGCAGGTGGCAAGCCCCCGGCTTTTCTCATGGCACTTGTGTTCTCAGGTCACCCCTTTGGGGCACCCTGCTCATTTGCGGACAGTGCTGCTAAGCAGCAACGGTATTGTTTCTTTCATTTTCATCTCCTTACTTTTTCTATTTCATAGCCTGTCCTTGGTAATGCAGGATCAAGTGTCAGACACAGTCTCTTCAGAAAAAATCTATCTATGCAAAATCTCACCTTTCCCAGACCTGCAGTGGTGAAGCCTAGTGCACTAGGTAAACCCTTTACTAAATATTTTAAGGATTTATATTAAATTTCTGTTCTTTTCCCTCCCAAGTCCAACTTGACCAATCTGCTCTGATGATTGCTTCTGCGTGATTCAAGAACCACGATCTCATGCAGGTTAATGTGTAAATAGAGCTTAGCATGTGCATCGTGGCTTCTGTCATGGTTCTGAAACTAGGCAATATGCCATAAGAGTGGAACATTTAAAGTACTTATTCATTTCTTTGCTTGTATCCTCAAGCTCCTTAATAGACGCCAGTTTTTAAAATATGAGAAAACGGTTTATCTCTGCACACATGTAGAGGATGACGACAGTTGGCATAACCAGCCATGAATCCAAATGGAGTGATAACCAGTATCAACAATTTTTTGATATAAATCTACAGGTAGTTGATATACGCCGTTCTAAGCTCAAGTTACATGCTCACTCACCATCCCTGATCTTATCTAAGTACAAGCTCCTCAAATTCTCATGGTTACGATCAACATGTAGGGCACCTGTGTTCATCCGAAATCTTCTCAAAAGGCATAAAGAATTCTTTAGCGTTCCTGGAAGCTTCCTACCAACAAAAGTTGTGTTTGTCATTGTTCAACTGTAATGAAGTTTGAAAACTGTAAGCAAGTATAAGCACTGAAGATTGGAACAATGAAAATAATAAAAAGGATTAATTCCACGATGTAGGGTTGCATGTGCTTTTTCACATTCTATGAACTTTGGTAGATCCAATCCCACCATGATGCTTGAAACTAATTTAATCAAGATATCAAAAATTATTTCAATCAAAAACATAATTAGGCCTCGATATTCAAAAAAGATATTTTCAAACAATCTAATGAGTATTAATTTGTTATATCTAAATTTCCAACCAAGGTGATTTTTCGTATTGGAAAAGTTGCTGTGAAGACACACATGGACAATGGCTTAGATGTGATTAAAAAATTAGTGTATGAAAATGGCAATGTTTCTCCATGCAAACTATACCATAGGATCATTTCTCATAAATAAAACGACGCAATAAAGAAGGCTTGAAAAGGTGAAGTATTTTGGAATCTCATCTAGAATAAACGGAAGTGTTTAATCTCCTCTAGTACAATCTGTCTTGGTCCAAATGTAAGGCAGATCTGATTCTAGGCTGCACTGATCCAATGTAGTTGTTTGACTTGACGCCACACCCAAGTGGACCCAGTGTAAGTCTGCACTGCAAACATGGTAACTACTCAACTCTAGAATCTGATTCTGCCAATCACCATATTTGGATAAGCTAATTCTGGCCTCAAAAAAGAATCATAATATAGGCTAATGTGGTTATGTTGGATTTAGAATCACCACCAACTAAGGTTGAAAATCAAAATGGCATGTGCTGGTTTTGCAAAGTCCAAGTGCTAGGCTCGGTGGGAAGGATTCAAGTATCCACCATACCCCAAAGATGGGTCTCCAAAATTTCCCAGAATCTAACTGAAGTGATTTACCATTTATCAGTAGCAGATTCTTATTTTGGGCATTTTCGCATGTCCCAGGTAAATCATAAAAATTGAAAATGATTATCCTAAAAGAGGGAGAAAAAAACAGTTGAATTAAACTTTAGCCAACTCAAATTTGCAAAAATTCGTGTCTCAATACCAAAATCCACAGTTGAAAAAACATGAAAACCTCTAATCTGAAGACTATAGGAGGACTTTCAAGGAGTAATAACTTTCCCAAGCTCAAATTAACAGGCCAAAACCCTCAATTCCCAAGGAACCAGGCAGTACTCATCAATCTAAACGTTATGTGAGCTTTTCTCACCTTTCCATCCCTGCCATTATTCTTCCTTTCCCTCCCTTATGAATTTTCTTTATGAATTTTCTAGGTTTGGAATAAAGTGCTAATGCAATTAAGTTTCCCCCTTTTTTCTCCACCATTCTCCACCAGTCCTCTTCGTAAGGAGCAGGCTTTCAATTTTTATAGAGTTTGGCAATATCATTTTCAAAATTTAGTAGTTGTTGATCACTTGTAAAATATCAATAGCTAATCATGCCATTAGGAAACAATAATTTAGTTTCTAATGCTAATCACTTGGAATTTTGCATCAAGTTCAGGACTTTGACTTGATGCAGAATATTTCTGCGTCAAACATGTCAGTCTGTGTAACACCAATTTCACCATAGAGGGATTCTACATCAAATGGTGAAACACTGTTTATGTTATTTTAACTCAGAAAGATTCTGTGTCAAGTAGTGAAATAGGTGGTCACATGATTTCCACAGACAAAATACCAATAATTGCATGGCCACCTCTTTCATATTTTGTCTAGATCATGTGGTGTCAACAGCTGCACCTTGTTGGCTGAGGTTAGTTCCAACTGAAAGCCAAAACTAAAATGCATCCCCATAATCACTTTGTTCTAAAAACAATTGCTTAATTAGACAAAGTGTAATTGCAATTCATCTTGAACAAAATCAGGACCATCACCTTGCTTTCCCTTTGAGCCTTATGGTATTTAAGTCAAATTCAGTGTGCTTAGCGTTAGCAGCCTTTCATATCTAACTTAATCAAGTCAAGTTTTTATCTTCAAAACACTTATAACACCTCTTAATATGGTAAAAGCCATGTTCTGATTGAAGCTTGGCTACCCAATCAAATTAGTTGGCTTTAAGAACTTAGCGATTAGCTTAATTTTTTTGTTGATATGGAATGGACATTTAAGGACTACCAACAATCCCTGTGTACCATCATAAACCCAGTGGAAGATGCATCTCGCATACATCAACTATTAGAGTAGAGCAACTGAGTCATCCATTGATTTACACAAATGTTCTAGTTCGAGACTGTAAATTGCCCTGTAACTCATTAGCAACCTAACTGAAACTCGATCCACTTTGCCTCTGATGGTACTGAAGAATAATGGCTATTGTTATGAGAAAAAAAGCATAGGCAATGTTTAATAGTCATCACTAATATGCTATGCTCAAAAGGTCCACATAAATGGAAGTTTTCCTAATTTGTGGTTTTAATCTATGAGCACCCTGACTAATAGTACCTGAAATTCAAAATTCAATGAATTTCCAATGCAATGAAACAAAAGTATATATTCATAATAGTATGGACTTCAGACATAGATCACAAAATACCTGAACCTTGTTCCATGGCTGTAGGTTCATATTTGGAATCTTCAGAAGTAGGTTTATAGATCACTGTGAGTCAGGTCAAAACACATAAACAGGATTCTCCAACCTACGCTTTGCATATTCATGGGCAATCCTGGCTGCTGTTTTGCTGTGACGCAAATAAAGCTCTGCAAGTAGAATCTGGGATTCTTCACATGTCAAATCACCATGGCAACCCTGCAGATAAGTTGCAGTGAGCTTTATTCGCATGAATGTTCAGAATATCTTTTGTTTCTTGGTAATTTATGTTTAGGGTGTGCATAGTAATGGGGAAAAGAGGTGGAAAATTGTTCCAAAAGTATGCGGCTGTCAAATAGCTGGAGAATTATCATAATTGCTTCTCTAGTAGGTGCAATAACATAATTTCGCACTACAGAAGTTCCTCCCTCTCCCTCTTCCTTGCCCCATCTTTCTATTTCCCATAGCAAGTGATCTAAAACGTGAATGGAAAAAATCCTATAAAAAAAATTTAAAAAAAAAAAGAGAAGAAGAAGAAGAAGGATCCTCTTAAGGGAAGGTGAGGGGGAGAAGTAGAAGAGAAGAGGGGGTTAGAAGAGAAGTTAAAAAGAGAAGATTAGAGAAGAAGGAAAAAAAAAAACCTTTTTATTCAATGGCCAATCAATAAAACTAAACTTAAAACCACATGCTACTCTATAGAGACTCATATGTAAATAAACCATAAATTTAAAACACTATAAATAAAAAGATTTTAAAAATAACAAACGTAAAATTAAATTCTTGATCAAAAATATCCATCAAATTAATCTAGATGTTCATTACTTGTAGCCTATATCAAACCCAAAATAGAATAACTAAATATCCAAAACTCCCCAAATAAGCATAAAATAAATTTAACTGTATTGACTACTTTACACCTAAATGTCCCATCATGATCGGCATCACCAAGCATGCTCTCAGGTTTAATAGTCAAATTGTTCACTCTAGTTGCCACCGTCTCTCTCAATAGCCTCATCTCATTCCAGTTCCGTATGCCAAGCAAGGTCCCAGGTTTATACCCAAATTGTTCACACCAGCTGCTGCTTACGTTCAACTGTTGGTGACTAATTTGAGTCTCTCTAAGTTATTTGCAAGAGATAAATGCAGCATAGATGGATCAAATTAAGATTTTTAAATTTTATTCTTTCATTTTTTATCTAGATTATCAAAAATAATCAATTTAAAGAAGTCAGCCCATTTCAAATTTATGGAAGGTTTTTCTTCGATTTTCACCTAAAGTCATTTTCTAGTGTTATACTATAAAAGGGGAACTCTTTGTGCTACTTTCTATCTAATTAATTGAAAAAAAAAGGTGCAACACCATTACCAGTCGAGACATTCGATCACATACAGCATGGTGCATAAGGATGCCCGCAGCAACAGAAACATTGAAAGAGTCAACCATCCCTTTCATGGGAATGCTACAATGCAAATCAGCCAGTTCCAAAGCCTCATCACTTATGCCCCTGCAGTTAGCTTATGCTTACCACCATCAGAAAGACATGCAAGAGGTAGAGAGAATAACAGTGACACAGATGATCAATTCTTTGGCTGCAAGGGGAACTGGAAGAGGCATAAATGGCACATGCAGAACATTCATTTTTGAGAAGCAATTAATCAAGCCCTAAATTAGCCTGTTTAAGTTGCAATATACTGTCCTGCATCTGTCACCAAATTTAGCAAATTGAAACGAATCAGCCGAGCATTTACAATTTTTTTCATGGTTCTACTCAACATTTACAGAAACAAAAACTGGGAAGCAAGCTAAGAACTGAATATGATCAACTCCCTGGGAAAGAGCAAGCAGTTCTTTTTAGCTTTCGCCAGCAACATCTAAGAGCATATGTATCTCAAGATCATCCAGAATCAAAACAAAAATAAAGGGCTGACAAAGAAAGGATTGGTCATGAACCGAAGTTCTCAATTTTAGCTTAATAAATCCTAACAAAGAACAAAGGTATTTTCCGTTGATTGAAGTTTTCCGATTGAAATTGAGACTCTAACACAAACAAGACAGAATAAGAACTAGTATCCCCCAAGAAGATTGAGATCAGCTGGAAGCCTGGAACTTTCTTACGCTGATGTCAGGCCATGTT
This sequence comes from Pouteria campechiana, assembly GCA_036873735.1. NCBI lineage: Eukaryota > Viridiplantae > Streptophyta > Magnoliopsida > Ericales > Sapotaceae > Pouteria > Pouteria campechiana. The sequence continues at coordinate 25,523 of JAYJMB010053118.1, forward strand.
TCTCCCCATGTATCCAGTCCAACAGAATCCCCAGACAACCAGGTATAACATGTTTGGGAAAAGTGGTCAATTGTTAGAGTTTGGTTATCCTACAGTCACTGGCAATTATTCAACAAGTGTTGCAAATTACAGATGCAGCTTAGAGGGAACAAATATAAAGGAAATGGGCAATGACTGTTATTTCACTTTAACTAACAGCAATAATGATGAGCTGCTTATGATGATGACTGCCCAATCATATGCGTGAAACAATCTACAGTTTGCAAGAGCATTAAAAATCATCAAAAGGATTCAACAATCATGGCAAGTGGAATGATCTTCTGTTATCTATTTTCTTTTTCAGTTGAGGGGGCTGGGTACCATATGGAGATAAAAGTGCCAAAAATGCTATTTCTTATTACTATTAAAAACAATTAACCATGAGGTCATTTGTGGGAATATCCCTCACCTGTGTTCATTTCCCACAACTATTGCAGTGGGACATGACCAATCCATGTCATATATAGAGACCTGCAGCGACCAAAATGATCCTTTTAGACATCAAGCTATGATTTGGAAAAAGAAAAGAAAATACCTTTTATACCAAGGAAACAATACTTATAATGGTGAATAAAATTTAAAAAAAAAAAATCAATGGCATATTCATCTGGTGTCACTTAAGCAACTATAGACCAGTTAATGAAAGCAAGGAGGCAAACAAGAACTTCAAATCACAAAATTGTGAAGAAAAAAACTGCATTTCATCTGATTCATAAAAGAAATCTATGCAATTGCTATCCTGTGATGGGTAACAAAATACAAAGAGTCAGTTCTAAATTCCTAATTGCATAACACAAACATTTACAATCTTTGACACAATCGTGCAATCAAGGTCCTAATGAGATGATGAAGATCAATACCGTATTTGTTCCTAAATGGGTTGTGGCAATGCGGTATCCACGTGATTTCAAAACTCTGAAGCATTGACGAGTGGACTGCCAAACTTCAATGTCCAACCATTTCTCAGCACCCATGCTAACATGGCGATTATCCCTATACCTGCAAACAATATAAGCAAGATATTATGTCTTCATCAAATGAATAACATCAAGTTGGCAAAGGCAAAAATGATACACAGAAGCACGCCTATTATATAACAGTCAACTCCTTTGAATCTGTAAATGCTGAAGGAAGAAAAAAAGAAAAAGAAGAAGAAAAAAGGGCAACAAGAGCCTTCATCCTACTCCAAACAAAACATTTATGTACCCAATAAAAGAAACCTGTGAGAAGCTTATAAGAACAAGAAGACCTTTATTTTTGAAACACTTGACTGGCTTTTATTAAGTGCAAAATCAGGAGTTTGGACATATCAAATCTAGGTAGAGCTTGAGCAATTAAATTTTGAACTAAGCATCTGATGGTCGACACAAAATACCTAATGGATCTTGTTCAAAGGACAGGGAACCTTTACAAGTACCAAAACAAGCAGACTGTCGCTTTGAGCTGCCCTGATGCATTTCCAGCTCACAGAAACCTAAAGGAGTCACCCAAACAATGACTGAGGAAATGTATCACTGACATAAATATAGGTAGAAATTTAACACAATCATTGCAGTTTAGGAGAGAAATTGACAAAGCAGTGTCAAAGTTCTTGTAAATCCATCACTCTCAAATTAATGATCAGACGACAAAATTGAAAGCAATGGGGCATAAACAGATCGAAAAAGATCAAACAATCGGATGGCTACAACTCTCTGAATAACTTTTTTCAGTCCAGTTCTCATACAATATGGGACTCACCAAGCCGTCAGGGTCAAAAAGATGAGCCCCACTCGCACAAGGTAGAGGCTCAAATCACAGTGGCAACTGACTCACGTCAAAGAATCCAGCAAAGAATACTAGAGAAAATTGGGAGAAAAGAGAATGAAATTAGAAGGCTGTTTCACCTCGATGCACCTTTTCGAGCTGTCGCAGGAGACGACATGAACAGATTGCAACCCTAGAGCGTCTGCCGACCTAAATGCGGCCGAGACGTTGCCAAAATCAGTCAGCCCCTCCACCACCAAGCTAACCGAGTAGCTCCGGTTCTGCACCACCCGCCGAATCCTCTCCTTCCTCTCATCCAAGATATAAGGATCGAGAGCATCGATCACTTCCCGGCTCGTCAGCCACGTGCTAGCCGATCGGAAAGCGTCCAGATAAGGGAACCAGCGGCCCCGTTTCGCCGGAAGGCCGTCAGTTTCTGGCACCCGCTCCATCTTCATCAGGCCGCCGACGTCGTCGGCGTTAGCAAGCAACTCCTCGACGGTGTCCTTCGACAAGTCGTCTTCTTCGAGGGGGTTTTGCTGGGGGAGTGCTGCATGGGAGAAAGTGGAGGAGGGAATGAAGAGATGCAGAGGAGAATGTCTGGAGGGAAGAGATTGGAAGAGGCAAGATGGTCGGATTGATGGAAGGGTTTGGAGATAGACGGAAGGGGATTTTCTTCTTCTTCTTCCAACGCCTTTGAAGGACGGGATTGAAGTGAGGAGAAGAGATTTGCAGGCGCTCATTCGCAGTGAGTAGGAAAAAGTCCAGCTTGGCGCTAGGGAGATGCTTGGCTGCGACGCGTGAGGGTTTAGATATAGCCGGGTGATTTCCTACACAGCCTCACCGTCGGGGTCAATACACAGGCACTCGAGGCTAGATGTTATATCGTAATAGGATTATTTCGGTCAAGTTGCCACAAATCCCAAAACAGTACCATTTTAAGGTTTTGATTTCAAAACAGGTACTGCAAAGTGCGGACAGAAGAGCAATTTTGCCCTTATAAGCAACATGACTCAACTGGACTCAGCCCAAATCTCTAAAGAGAAGAAGACCCGCAATCCCGCTTCCATTTCTTCTCTCCACCTCTCTCATGAGCTCTCTCCGATGTGAGAAAATCTCGATTCCTCCTCCTCCTCCTCCTCCTCCTCCTCCTCCTCTCTCTCTCTCTCTCTCTCTCTCTCTCTCTCTCTCTCTCTCTCT
>JAYJMB010053129.1:0-28507 GCA_036873735.1 Pouteria campechiana
CCCCCCCCCCCCCCCCCCCCCCCCCCCCCCCCCCCCCCCCCCCCCCCCCCCCCCCCCCCCCCCCCCCCCCCCCCTGCTTCGATTCTATTTTATTACACCTATATTTTTCATCAATTCCTTCCTTCCCAAATTTATAAAATTTTTAATGAAATTTCTATTAAAAATTCAATAGAGTCTCCCTTGAAAATATCAAGATCAACACCTAATATGCATTCATTTATCAAATAAACTTTTAAACATCAATGTTTACAATTCCAAATCATCCATAAAACTATAGTTTCAACAATTATCACTCAAATCATAAATAACTCACTAGCCTAACTTACCTACAATGCAGAACCTATATCACACCATGATAGCAACAACCATAATCTATTTTAATAACATATACATTTATCAATATAATGACATGCTATGTTCATACAATTAATATACAATATTCTTATTTCACAATTATAATGATACATCACATGAATCTATCAAATACAAATATACATATACAACAGGATTCTAATCCCAAATCTATCATATCAACATAATTGGCATCTTCCTTTGCTCCCGTACTTAAGTTGTCGACTAAAAATTTAAACAAGAAAGCATAAGTCTAGGCAACTCAATAAGTAGACACAAATAATAAGAATCAATAATCAATCCACAATTTGCATAATTCAATCCAATCATGGTCAATGACATAATAAACATATCATACTATGTGGCTCAATCATCAATCCAATAACATTCAAATACAATTGTACTTGAGGACTACAATTCTCATTGTTCCAATCATGTAACCAAGTCAAAGACAAGAATACATGTTCATCAATTCATATCAAATAAGGAATTACTATCATTCCCATCCAATCAACCAATCTCTTATTGATTCGATCCTCAATCTAATTGTAATGCCCCGCCTTCATGGGTGCTAAATGGGTGGTTGGTTGTTGATCTGTCCATTGTGCAATGTCCAGGCCCCTCACATAATAGGCTAAATCTAGCCTCTTCACCATTCTTGGCGGCCATATTGATTGTAAATAAATAACCAAATAAATCATCTCGGTGTGCACAACTCAATGATACTAATTAATACTTTTAGTAGCATTTCCATATAACACTTGTGTTTCCATTGTTATCTGAATCAAACATATACATTATAAATCTTAGTCAAGTAGTCATACTTGGAAAGCATTCGAGCACAAGTTTATTCAATACTATTTTGGCAGGGATTTGATCCCAAACATATAACAATCTATCCTTCTGTGTCATTATATATTTCATTCCACCTTTAGCTACACTTCAAGTACCTTATATATATACCAAAAAAATTTAATTTACACAATTCATACAAAGGTATACACCACATTTGCCCTCATTAAAATTTTATAAATTGTAGGCATCTTAAGTTCATTTCATATATAAATAACATCCCATTACTATGTTAAATTATTCCAAAAAGGCTCAAGCACCAAACTCTCAATTAATTTCTAGACTCCATGTCATACCAAATCATTGTATTAATTTCAAATGTTTACATGGGTTAATTACTCAATAATGATCATTCATAAAATTTTTCTTAGGGTCTTTTATCTATCCCATATGTTTCTCATCATGTTTCCCACTTAAAACTACTCAAAATAACAAAAATATATCATATGTAGTCAGAAATAAGAAAATATGGAAAATAATTTTTTTTGGAAAAAGTTACTATTAACAGCAAGTTGGGCGCAAAGGCGCCCAATCTACTAAAGTTGGGTTGTGGTGAAGGTGGTTGGGTGCATAGGTGCCCAACCTGCTGACCAATTTCTGCACCTTGTTCATTTGCATTGTAATTGACTCCATTCCATTTCTAAATGGCCTATTTTCCTATCGTCCATTAGTATACATTGGATACAAGGATAACTATATAATTATAATGATGCAAATGAGGAAAAACTTAAGGTTGTTCCAATATGTAGAATTAAACGCTTAGTTTGGTATAGGTCCATAAAAAAAACTTATTCTCCATATTCTTAACAATCTCTCATTGCTAATCCAAGTTATGTATTCCTAGAACCCAATCCAATTAATATAATTTCCATTCACTTCAAAATCATACCATAATGCCTAGAATGCGCTCATGGAGAATATCAATTCCGTTCACTTCAAAATCATACAACCATGCACAAAATGCAATCATAGAGAATATCAACTAAAAATTTCAAAAGATAAACCTACTTTCCTATCTATTTCACCTTACTTCTTCTTTTTCTACATCTTTATTTCCTTATTGATCCTACACATGTTTTATCACATGTTAATACAAATAATCTCAACCAAAATATATAATTCATACTCAATTTGTTTTACTAACAAAACTATTGTATCTTATCATCCATTTATAGATCAATCCACCTATCTTTACTTATGCACAACTCATAACAACATGTTAGGCTTCTTGCTTTACATAGTAGAATATCAAACAGATATCAAACATTCATGATTTACATTATCTTTACATGCATGAATTATATTCAAAAATGATTCATACTACCCAAAATATGTAATTAAGCATAGAAAATGGTAAGTGTCAAAATAAGTTGCTTACCTTATGGTCAACCTATATGCTTTTCCTTTGCCTAAAATTCTGAGAAGCAAGGTCTAGTTCAATGATCCACAATCGTATGTACAAAACATATCTCGTTAGTATTTGCTCTATTGAAACTTCAGGATGCCTTTTTAACTTTACCCTAATCCCATTTCATAATTCAACCCTTTCTAGGGATTACTCCCTTCTTCATTTGAACCACGATTATGGGGTAATTAAGGGACCAATATCAAGAGTTACTTGCACTACATCTGTCTCATGGTCATTTCATCAAACACCTAAGGTGCAAATTTTAGATTTCATAATTTCAGCTATAGACAGGTTGGGATTTCTTCTTCAAGTTACATATACATATGTTTTAACATGAATTCCACCTTAATTCAAAATCATAACATCCTATTTACTGCCACAATATCATATCCCCAACTTCCAACCCTCCAAATATATGATATTGTCTCCTAAGAAAAAATTCATAAAATCTATCTAGCAAGAGTGGTTAATCGTTAATAAACATCACTTACCACACAACTTCTTCGATTAGAATTCCCCAAATCTAAGCTATGGAAACTTTTTTCAGATTTTCCCTAAATCTCTATGGCTCAAATCCATTGAAATCTGCATTATATTGATGCTGGACTGTGGTTAGACTATTTGCCATTGATTTCCTAATGTTTTGGTGTCGAAACTTGCAAGAATAGAAATGTTCTCAAGCAAGGGGAAGAGGAGAGAGGAAGCTCGACATTTTTGTTGTTGGGGAGATGATGATAGAGCTTTTTAAGCTCTCCCTTTTTATGGTGCTCCTGGTATACACAGCCACACGCACATACAACCCATTCATGATGCTTATCAACTACGTCTCTCATAGTATTTCTTCCCAATTCAATAAAATACTCACTCCATTGATTATATCTATCATTATTGTTCCATTTTGTCAAGAAATTCCTTTCAAATTCCCAAGATTACATATGCTTCATCCATTCATAACTATACAAACACTTACATCCTTTCCCAGAAATTTTGGGGCCTTACAGTAATCATATAATAAAGGGATATTCTCTATCTCTTCCACTAAACATTTATACCGAATAGAAACATCAATTATTCAAACCAAGTGATACCCATTATCCCTCATAAACAAAATGACATCAATCTTAAACAAAGATGGGATATCTATTATCCCCAATCATACATTCAAAGAAAACAAAGGGATGCCTACTTACCTTGAGTGAATCATTATACACTCTTCCAACTGCATGCCTCTTCATCCTTATTAGATCATCTTGTACAGAGCAATAATCCCATTTATTTACAAATATAGTTTTACTAATGAATATTAAGTCAATTCAAGTCCATTTATTAATTTACCATATACTACATCTTATCTATCTCATTTATCTTATACATGAAAATAACTCAATTATGCTTCAAACTTAGCTAATTCGTGCCTCATATAACTTTTATACGAAAACCTCAATTAGGTCAAGATCATAAATCTGAATTCACATATTCAAATCACCCTATACAAGTCCCAAAACATTATAAATCATGAATTACATATTTTCCCTATGGTATTCATGCTTAACTCAAGAAATTCCCCAATTTTCACTATTCCCCAAAACTCTAATCATACCACATCATCAATTATCTTGCCCAATTAAGTTTCAAAACGTCACTAAGCATGAATTAGTCATTTTTCTCATGTTTCTAACAATAAAACCCAATCATCTATCTCAAAATCTATTGTTCACAAATCAGTAGAAACCCTAGCAACCCAAATTTATGATTTCTCATACCCAAATCACATAATCAATCCATAAAATCATTTCCCCCATGATTCTTCCATCACTTCCATATGAATTACCCCCAAAATCATTATTCTTGAAATTTACAAAACCCTACCTAAGCAAAAACATAAAATCAATTGTGGAAAACAAGCTTAACATGAAATCTAAGCCTGACTTCCATTTCAAAGCAAGAATTTGTTCCCAAATCTTCAAGAACCCACCATGGGTTGCCGTAAACACCAATTTCCACCTTCTTTCTTCATCAACACAACTAGAACTCAAGCTTAAAGGCATAATTTCTTACTTTCATAAGCAAACATAATGATTTCCTAGCTAAAATCACAAACTTTTAAAGCATTTGGCAGCTAAGGAAGAAGGGCTGGGCATGGGGAAGAAGAGAGGGCATGAAAAGGAAATGAAAAGGGCCTGAAAAGCCCTTATAAAGTTGCATTTTTTTAGTGCCCTAACTCACCACTGGAATGATACTATGACATCAAAAACCTATATTGCGGCATCAACTTGCTGAATGTCATATAAAATTTACATTGCTAAAATGATGCCGCAACATCAAATTTGGATGCCATGACATCTAGTCCAATGCAGCAACATCAAATTCTAAAGTTGCGGCATCCACCTCGCTGGATGCCCAAAACATATCCTATGCTGAAGTGATGCCACAACATCAATTTAGGATGCATAGCATCCAGTCTAGTGCCACGATATCCAAATCTGATGCCACAATATCCAAATCTGATGCCGCAACATGCACATGTTGGATGCCAAAATCTCCTCTTTCTTGAAACAATGTTGCAGCATCATTTTTTGGTGTCGTAGCATCGACATGTTGTCTGCTGTTTTATGATTTCCCCTGCCCTTTTTCCTTGTTTTCTCTCATATACTTAGCCCCTTCTTAATCATAACATATGAATATAACAATATCACATTAAAATACATAATAATCCTTCATCATATGTGCTAAAGATCATACCAATAAATCATCCCCGCATCTATAACTTAGCTCATTCCAACTTTTCTCATAAACTCAATTCATATCAAAATTTAATTACAATCCATATATTTATCCCTCAAATCATCACACAATGTCAAAATACATATTTTGATAAAATGTTTTCTCATTTTCAACACCCTGGGTGTTACATTACTATACCAAATTCATCTAATTTATTCTTAAAGACCCACCTAGTTCCTACAATAGATTGATGATTAGGCCTTGGAACAAGAATCCACGCATTATTACATTTGAATTGATCCAATTCTTCTTGCATGGCTATAATCCAGTTTTTATCTTCTAAAGCTTGATCTATGCAAGTTGGTTCTAGTTGAGAAATGAAAGCAAAATTACCATATATTTGATGATATGAAGATCTAGTTCTCACTCAATCATAAATATCACCATTTACTTAATTTTCATGATGATCATGTATGAACCTCCAATTTTTGGGAAAGGAATTGTTACCTTCATTATTTACCTCATTGACGGATGGTCCATTATTTATTTCTTCTTCAACTTCTTGTATTTCTGATTGTGAAAAATCTTTATCTTTATCTTGATCTTTATTTTCTCCACAGATGTTGTAAGTTCTCTTGTCTCATCATCAAAATCGCTTATACTTCTAGAGGGCTTAGTACTTTCATCAAAATTTACATGAATCAATTCCTCTAAAGTTTTATTTTTTAGATTGTAGACTCTAAATACCTTGCTAATAATGGAATAACTAAGAAAAATGTCTTCATTAGATTTGCCGTCAAATTTGCCATGGTTTTCCTTCCCATTGTTAAGAATGAAACATTTGCAACCAAAAGTGAGGAAATGAGAAATTTTTGGTTTTCTACCACAATATAATTCAAATGGAGTTTTGTTGGTATAGATCTAGCAAAAATTTTGTTAATAATGTAGCATGAAGTATTCATTGCTTTAACCCAAAAATATTGAGGTAAGTCATATTCACTCAACTATGTGCTTGCCATCTCTTGCAATGATCTATTTTTCCTTTTAGCTACTTCATTTTGCTTAGGTGTTCTTGGTGCATAGAATATGTGCAAAATTCCACTACTTTCACAAAAAGCACTGAATTTCTAGTTTTCAAATTCTCCACCATGATCACTTCTTATGGCTATTATATGAGAGTCTTGCTCATTCTATACAAGCTTGGTAAATGTTTCAAAGAATGAAAAAGTCTCATCTTTGGAAGCGAGAAACATTATCCAGGTGAATCTAGAATAGTCATCTACAATGGCATATGCATAATGTTTCCCTCAAAGACTTCTAGTTCTTGTTGGTCCAACAAGATCCGTGTACAACAATTGAAGTGGTTTGGTTGTGTATACTTCTTTGTTAGATTTGAATGATTCTCTAACTTGCTTTCCTTTTAAGCAATCATCACATAATTCATTGTGGTCAAACTTTAGTTTTGGGTAAGCCAATAATAAGATCTTTATTGTATAGTTTTTCAATCATGAACTTGCTGGCATGTCATAGTCTTCTATGTCACAACAAGGATTCTTCATTATTATCAACAAGATATTTGACTTGGATATCACTCAAGTCTACTAAATACACATTTCTACATCTTTTACCAAGTACTACAACTGAATTTGAACTATCTATTATAGAACATATTGTGATTCAAATACAACCTTGTAACCATTATCACAAAATTGACTAATACTTAAAAGATTATGTTTTAATCCTTCTACTAGTAAAATATTCAAAATATTAATAGAGGGAGGTTGATTGATCTTAACAGTCCCAATAATTCTACCTTTTTCATTATCTCCAAATGTAACTATTCCTCCATTTTTAGCTTTTAATTCTGTGAACAGCTCCTTCTCACCTATCATGTGTCTTGTGCAACCACTATTAATATACCATTTGCTACTTCTTGTGGCTCTTAAATACACCTATAATAATAAGGTCAAGTTATAATTTTTGGTACCCATTTAGGAATGGGTCCAAGTGGGTTAGTAGCATAATATTTTTACACACATTACCTTTTAAATGCTACTGAACTATTATCTAAAGATATTGTTGTATTTATTATGTTAGCAATAGTTTTTTGTACCCAAATTAGGTTCTGTTTGGGTTCTAATTTTCTTCCATAATTGATATTTTCCTTTCTTTGGTTTTCTCTACTTATCTTTTTTGCCTTTAGTTTAAATAAAGTAGAGGTCAATGTTTTTCTAAGAGTATGATTTTGTACTTTTGTCTGCTCAAGTTCTATGTTAAGGTTTTAATTAGTCTTGAGCTAAGTATTTTCTTGTCTTAATTTAAAGCATTCATAGATTGTTCTTTCAAGTTCTCTTTTTGTTTCCTTATGTTTAGCTTTTAAAATTTTAAAATTTGAATATAATTCATGTAATAATTCTTCTAGATCAGAATTTTCAAGTTTCAAATTTACCTCATCTTTATGGATGACCATGAAGCTTATTCTTGTATGTTGCTCCTCCTGATTTTTTCTTTGGAGCTAAGCGAACTAAATTATGCTTTATTTTCTTCTTCTATTTCACTCGAGCTTTCTTACATCATATTCTCCAGCATTTTCCATCCAGCCACTATTTTCTTCTTTTCAAATTTTCTATTGTTAGAAATATTCTTTTTATCAAAGTAAGAATTATACCTTTCCTTTTTGTCTCCTTGCTTTTTATCTGGTTCTGGATAGTCAAATTTCATGTGCCTAGACTTGTTTATAACATATTCGAATCTCCTTTCTCTTTTCCTTGCTCTTGTTAATGATTTTGTAGTTGTTTTCAATTTTCTTCTTACTGATTATATTTTTGAATTTTCTAGTCATCATTGCCATATCCTCATCATCTTTACTCATTTAGGCTTCTTTTAAAGATTCTTCATTCTCTAAATTAGCTTGTAAAGTAATCTTCTTGCCTTTGAATTCATCTGGAACCTTTTGCTTCATTAAGACTTCATGGGTAATAAGTGATACCATGAGTTCTTCCACTGTCATTTTGTCATTTTATCCAGATCTTTTGCTTCCTGGATAGTAATCACTTTAGGCATCCAAAATCTAGGCACAGATCTCAAGATCTTTTTAACTAACTTGGGTTCATATTTCTCTTCCAAGCTTTTCAGTCCATTAGTGATTTTCTGAAACCTTCCAAATATTCAGAGATAGTTTTTAACTCCTTCATGAAGAATGCTTCATATTCCTACACTCGAATATTAATTTTAGTTTCTTTTACTTGATTTGTACTTTCATGTGCTACCTGAAGTTTATTCCAAATTTCCTTGGCTAAATCGTAGGCAAAAATCTTTTCAAATTCAGATGAAGTCAGTGCATAGTAGAGACAATTCTTTTCCACAGCATCATGTTATTCTGTTTGAATATCTTTTGGCGTATACTTATCTTTTGTGTTTGTAACATTCTTTCCATTCTTAATTACAAGTGACAACTGGTAATCTATGGCAATCAAGAAATTTTGTATCCTTGTCTTCCAATAACCATAATTGGTTTCATAAAAATGTGAAGGTCTGGAAGTGGATTGTCCTTCAACGGATGTGTTGTGGAACATACTAGACATTTGGATCTCTTTACAAGTTAATATATTGGTAATTAAAAATTAACTAGAGAAGCCTGCTCTGATACCACTTGTTGGTCCTTAATTGGATGGTAGCTCAAGAGGGGGGGAAGGGATGAATTGAGCTTTCAAAAATTTTAGCCAATAACTTAAGAGATATGCTTAAAATAAAAGAAAGTAAAACTCACAACACATATGCACAAGATTTTTATAGTGATTTGGCCCTTCCTGGGTTTCTACTCCACTTTTTTGAGTCAGTCTTTCACTAAACACTTATTGGTCTTACAAGCTCACCAATAACTTACTAGTTTTCCAAGCTCACCAGAAACTTTTACATGTTAGTTTCCAAGCTCACTAACTAACTTATACACATTAGTTTCCAAGCTTACCAACTAACTTACTGGTTTTCCAAGCTAACCAGAAACTTTTATAAATTGTTGGTTTCACAAAGCTCACCAACTAACTCATTGTTTTTCCAAATGAAAATGTATAGACTAATGCCTCTTACTTAGGAAGACTTATACAAAAATTAAAACTCAATTAAATGAAAAAAGTATGCAATAAGACTAGATTTAAAATCCTTTTGAAATTGATGCAGATCTGGCTTTGAAGGCTTTGAATGCTTTGGCATTATTGAAGCAGTTGGAGTTGAATGATGGAAGATCATGAATGCTCTTTTTGAATTAGATGATTTTCAGTATGTTCTCAGATATAATTAAGTATTGCCTTAATCATCCTTTTATAGGCTTTGAAAAGATTTAGCCATTGCAACTTTTAGCACCATTTACGAATTTGTTAGGTAGAGTTGGTAACAACTTTTGCATTCTGTTGAGCTTTAGAATTTCTGAGTTAAGTACTTAGAACTTCTAACATTCGATCCACAACTTAATAGAATTTTTGAAGTGGTTCCTTAGAATTTCTGTGATAAGTGTTTTCTTGGCAGTATTCTCTACATATTTTTTGTGCATTGATTTTGCTATCAACGATCATATTCTGAGCTTCTGAAGAACTTCTAAGAGACTTTTAAGATACCAATGAAGATTGGATTTTTGCTTCTAATATTATTCTTTGACTCTTGTGTTTTTGAAGATGCCTCTGAAAAGTCTTCTGTGTTACTTCTGAGGATCTTCTGAGTATTGTGTCAGCATTCTGAGTTGCTTCTAACATGTTGAAATTTCTTCTGGAATAATTCTATATGGCTTGATATTGTTTTTGAGGTTGTTTTGAATGTGGAATAATTCTTTTGATTTAACTCTAAGGGTCAAATTTACTTACGACATTCTTAACATTTTCAATTTACTTTGGATATATTTTTGTTTTGTTTTTGAAAGTCTTCTTATAAGATTCTGACTTAAGAATTTTTTTTCTAGATTAATTCTGTATGCCTTGGTATTGTTTTTGAGGTTCTTCTGAAGAACTTCTATGTGCAGAAAGTTCCTCTATTTAACTTTTGATGTATTTTTACAATTATGAGAAAGCTTTTGTCTGTCTTTTGATGTGCAATAATGCTACATCCTAATTTTGAGGAGGTTCTGAACAATATTTGATGGGGTTCTAAGATACATCTGTTTACTTCTGAGTTCTTCTAAGTTTTGCATTGTATTTCTGATGGGGTTCGAACATACTTTTGTTTACTTATGACTTTTTGAATTTTCATGCCATCTCTCTAAATAGATTCTGATTTACTTCTGAGCAACTTTTGAATAATTTTTATTTAAGCATTCCTTTTAAATTATTTTCCTTTGAAGGGTTAATGTAATGATTTTACAATTAACACCTTTTATTACTTGTAGTTACTCTCCTTAATCTGTTTTGTTATTAAAATGCTATATTGCTTGGAAAGTAACCTATTAGTACCTTAATTCTTCACTCATTTGTTTGTTTATCATCAAAACTAAGTTGTTTAATCTCATTCATCATCAAAATCAAGCTTAGTAGAGGGGTTAGAGTCAACACTTTAGGCATCTAGTGTCTTAGTAGATACCTTATTATCTTTTTAACAAGCTTCGATTTTTCATACTTGTAACACCTCGTCTAAGGCCTATGCATTTTCCCCTTACCTTGTATGTTCCCCATTTTTAAGGAAACAATTTGCCAAAAATCCGATAGAGTGTACCCTAAAATAGAAGGATCAACACTTGACATACATTTAATCATATAAAATTAATATTTCAATAATTGTAAAATAATAATACTAACCACAAAACTCACACCCACACCCACAGTTGCCCAGAACCAGTCGCATCATGATGGCAATAAATCTACTAGAATCATACAATCCACCCACCACTAAGATCATTTATCAATATGACATGCTAATACATTTCTTCAATATATCATTATTTATCATTTAAAATCTCTTAAATACAATCATACAAATACATTATGGGATTACAATCCTAGTACATCATACTATAAAAGATTTCTTCAATCTTTCTTATGGTCATCCTACCCACAGTTGTAATTCTTTACCTGACCTGTCAGTTAAAAATTTAAATAAGAAGGCATGAGTCTAAGCAACTTAGTAAGTAGGCTAAATATAAGGAAACAATAATAAACTAGGAACAACATGTTCCAAAGCTAGCACATGAATAAATACATACCAATGCAACCATACTATGAGGCTCATATCCTCATGATTCCATTACATCTACAATCTATGCCACTCAGGCATACAATATCTTCATCATGCTATCGGGGCATAACGTATCAAGTCTAGGCCATTCTAGCATCTTATATCATAAATATGCCATGCAAGCATTACATATCAAAAATATGCTATATAGGCATAACCCCATAACTGTGCCATTCGACACCATATTATTTTATTATGTCATATACAAAATCTTGGAATGCTTCCATTCCATCAACACACATTGCATAATATAGTCAAGAACATTCTATAAAGCTCTTGGGATACTCATTATCCCCTATCATCCACACATATATCACATTAAGAAACATTCTAGGATGCCCATGATCCCCATATACCATTCTGTCAACCTTAAGAATCACACTTAGAACATGACAACAAGTGTGGGAAGGTCCTTATCCCCATCAGTCATTCATTCACACTTTTACATATCATCATAACTACAAATTCATATATAGTTACAGGATAATCTCAATCTTGATTAATCTTTATACTCATACATCACATACATACATTGCCAAAGAATAATGAGATATCTTCTATCCCTAATAAACCACACATGCATACTCACATCACTAAAATCATGAGATATCCACTATCCCCATCTATGTGTACATTCCCGGATACCAAACATAGGATATTCACTATCCCCATTCAGCAATAAATTCATAGAAAAGAGCCTACTTACCTTAGTGGAAGAATATTTTCCAAAGCCTTCAACTCAACCCACAATTCACTGCTTAGGTTGCACATCAATGTCCCTCGGATCCTACATCCATAACAATTCAATTTACAAGTGTTTTTCATTAGAACATTTCATCATACACCTGTTGTATACACATTAGCTATCAATTCTCTAATGATGTAGCACATTATCTAATTCACCTTCAATACATTTAATACCAAAATAACTTCTTTAATAGTTAATTATATCCTAGATGGTTAGTCCTTCATCTCATCTCATTAGGGTCTTAGGATTGTAACCAAGCCCTTTTATATACAATTTACTGCTCATCTGAGCATTTCAGCAAACATTTCACATGTATCTCTTAAATCATAACATTGCATTAAAAGGTTTCAAGATATTTTCATTTCTAGCATCACATCCCCATAATCCAACGTAATTTACAAGTAATTAATCATATAAACAAGCTAATCAAGCCATTAACTCACTTAATTTACTGCTTAAACACTATGCATACAAAATCCTCTTTTTATAGTTTATGTAGATTATGAACAACAACAAAAAATGAGATTTCTCATGCCCCAAATCACCTCAAAAATACCACAAACAACTACTTAATCATTTCCCTTAGGATTCCCACATCAATTCCACCATTTCCCACAAAATTTCACTGTTCATGAAAACCCTTGCAAGCATAAAATCCAAAAAGTTACTTACCACCAATTTTATTTCTAGCTTCCTTCCATGAACAAGAATCCAATCTATTAACTCCAACTAGCTCCCTCTAATTTCTAGAAACTAGATTTTTTTCCATTTTCCCCTATTCAAACACCAAAAACCTAGGCTTAGATGCATGCTTGAGTGATTACCCATCTAAAACATCTTTTTAGCTAGCTAAAATTCACAAGTTTTTGAAGTGTATAAGAGCTAGGGTAAGAGGTAGGGCGTGAGGAAGGGAAAGGATAAGAAAGAAATGAAAAAAGTTAGAAAATCAGGTTAAAAAGTTGGTCCATTGACTTTGCCCATCAATATGAGTCGTGGCTTAGCTTTCCTATGCCACTCTGCACCCCCACCCTGTGTGTTTTAACTATCCCATTACGTGATCGATGTGGGGTGTTACCATTTCCATTCTTCTTAAAGGAATTTTTCCATAACCCCATTATTTTCCTTTTTTTAGGCAAATTCTACCAAAATTTTGGGAAATTCTACTATTTATTTTTATGACTTAAACTTGTGCATACATTTATGAATCATATAAAATTTACATGTAACAATAATAAAACATTAACATATTGACCATAAACTCACTAAACTATTCCCACTTACCCACAGCCCAGAACCTACTACATCACATGATGGCAATAGCACAATTGAGATAATTTACCTCCATTCACAATTACATAATGACATGCTAATCATTTCACAACATTATATATATCCAAAATATGTCCCAGCTTAATTTAATACACTTTTGAATGAATATAAATGCATTATAAGAATTTACAATTTGTAATTTCTACAAGCATAATAAAATCATTATCTTCAAGCTCCCTTGGTTGACCTCTCAGCTAGAAACATAAAATAAACAGGTGTGAGTCTGGGCAAACTTAGTAAGTAGGTATATAATTAACATATTAAAATAACAATAGCATGTTCTAAATCAGAACATAATTAAATACATTATAATGCAATCATACATCATTCAATCATATCATGTATCACATTTTCAATTTATTCATTATAACCCTTCATGTCATTTTAGAGTGATACAGGCATCGAATTTCATCGCTGTGACATTTTGGCATAATTCCTGTTGCACTATGCCATTCAGGCATAAAATGATTCATACAATTTGCTATGGACCCCAATAACATGAACAATTACATAATATGCCTTTCGGGATATTCATCATTTCCCCCTTTGTATCCTTTACAAGAAATGATCACTATCGCTTCCTCCACATATCTATTCATACATCAAATTCTATGATCTAATATAATATAATAAGGGGAAACCACTATCCCCAACTAAATGGCTAACACATCATATAATACACTCATACATATAAACATACAAGTAGTAAAAATTCTATCACATAATCAACAGATTTATATCTATCAAACGAGATATCTATTATCCCCATCCACACATGCCCGTACAAAGTATGGGATATCGTTATCTCTAGTCAGTATCATATTTAATTATAAAAGGAAACCTACTTACCTACTGACAAATCTCCATACATTCCTCAAGCTCCATGCCTTTTCATCCTTCTCAGATCATTCGGTATAGTGCAACAATCACATTCATTTACATGTCAATTTCACTCATGCATATCAAGTCAATCAATGACAACTTCTAGTAATTGTACTTCTAGGGATCGTGATTGGTCTTTTAAGATGTTTATATGACTTTCATGTGCATATATACACTTTAACATTATCATAAGCATTTGTCATTCTTTAACCCTTTTTTAATCATATTTATACTCTTTATTATACTATAATGTCATTTTGCCCATATCAAATCACAACTATAATTATATTATTCAATTATATACCATTTCTCATTAACCCATTTTCGCAAATCGCCTACACCTTAAATTTACCTTAATAACATGCTCACCATGATTATAACTCAATTAAACCAAGCATAATTACATTTTTATGTAAAACCCCCATATTTACTATTCACAATTAATTCTTCACATCAGGAATTCATGCATAATGACATTAATCCACTCCAAATCATGCCACAAGCATTGGAATCAAGTTATTAATCAAATTTCATTATTGATTTACATAGTTTTGTACCAATTTACCCCTAGGGTTACTGTTCACAAACGAGGTTAATGCATAATCATGATTTTCCAAGTCTAGATCATGCCAAATTCATCACAAAGCATGTTTTACTTGTTTTCCCACTTAATTTGACAACAAACCTCCATCATCTTCCCCAAGAGAACTATTTACAAAACCCTAATCATACAAAATCTTGAATTTTTATGCCCCAAATCATGCCAAACATGTTACAAATCATATATTGATTAAATTTCCCATCAAATTTAACATAAAGTCCATGTAAATCCCACCATTTCACTATTTATGAGATGGGTTCCAACCCCTAGCAAGGAAAAAATATCAAATTGAGTGGAAGCTAATGAACTTACCTCAAATTCATATGGAGCTTCAATCTCTAAGCAAGAATCCAGCTTCAAATCCTCAAAAACTCCTCAGAAGTTCTAGAAAACTCAAGAGCCCATCTTCTTTCACCACCCTTACATGGGAAGGGGGAAGAAATGAAATGGAATAGGTGAAAAAAATGACTAAGCTCATTTATTTGACACTAGCGCCAGAATTCAATGTCGCGATGCCTGCCCATCTGCCCACCTCCTTAGCCCATCGTGGTCTGGCGCCGCCAATGCCAGTTCACTGGCTAGCCTTTTGCTCCCTTATTTTATGGATTTTTCTCCATTATAAGCATTGATTTCTCACATGTAATTTATCCCTCTCTAATAATCACATATAGATATAAAAAACCACATTAAAATACATAATCATACCCTCCATTATATTTCAAAATCATTCTTTAATTCACCACAAACTAACATTTTAGATATTATTTTTACACCTTTAGTACAATCTAATACAAGTTATCCCAATCTGATCATTTAAATAAATTTTATAAAAATTACCCTTGTTTTAACACCCCAGGTGTTACAAACCTCTCTCCTTACAAAAATCAAAACTTTTAGTATCAATCACAAATGAACATTCATCATCATTTGCTCAAAGTCTCATATCATTTTTTGTTAATCACTATTGGATTTTCATTAGTCAATTTATTTTAATTACAAATATTCCAATACTTATAATCCTTAAGTTTCATAAATTTTTCCAAATGAAAATTTGTTTCCTGATTGCATTAGTACTCCTTTCTATTTGAATAGCATTATTAGTATTGGAGTTCATATCCAACGTCGCCTTAATTCAATTCCAAATAAAAACTTTTCTTTGTATCAATTAATTCAAGCAATTCTTACTTCTACTACAATTTCCTCTATGTTAAAACATAGAAATGGTGGAAAATCCTACCATAGTTCTTCAATAATATGCTACTAAAAGTCACAGGCTACTCTACTTTTGGAACATATATTGACATTAATGCATAATACAATTAACATTTGATCTTAACAGATTTAAACATTTTTATCCATTATCAAATCTATAATCATCTTAAGCCAACCTACAACAAAGCCCTTCTTTGGCTTATTCAACTTTTCATTTCATCATTAATTGCCAACTTGATTCATATCATTTCCCAAATCGTTTACAAAATATGATTCATATAAAAGCAACCATTCATACTCAAGATAATATCAACAATTCCAAAGAAGTTAGCATAAATTGATTTATGTTTAAGCATTATGGCACAATCTTTATTCATAGCTTTACTCATAATTACTCATAATCAATACATGAAAATGTATTCTTTTATTCATCCTTTTTCTAGTACCTCTTCTATGATATTCCATTATAAATGGACACACATTTATAACACACTTTTATCACGCCATTCAGGCGTATCCATAGTAGGCCACTTAGGCCACCCTTTCCCTTTTTGAATGTATAATTGGTTATCCTTGTAACCTAGCTACAAAAGTGTTGGATTCATTGTAGCATCATTGATATTGCCTATGATATCTTGTCGTCATTGCAACTCAAAGAATTTCAAGTTTCATCATCTCCATCTACTGAGGTTCTCAGGTGTATTGTTTCCTTAGACACTATCATGATAGTTTTTCCAAGTTAACCACCAACTCATTGATTATACAATGATGGTTTTCATGAGCTTACTGTCAACTCACTATACACTGGTGGTTTTCACGAGCTTACCACCAACTCTTAATGGTTTTCATGAGTTTACCATCAACTCATTGGCAGACGTTACTATATCAAGCTCCAGCATATCTATATCACTTATACAATTATTCATCAGTATCCTATTTGTACTATCTAAGCATGCTCATATTCATTTCACATCATTCATTAGTAACTATATCAATCAAGTCATATGGCATTTCACATAAATCATTAACATTCCAACTTCGTTTCACAGAATCTATTAGCAATCCATTATTAATTCAATACATGAGTAACTCAACTAATGACAATGCTATGTAATTCACATACCATTTCTTACTAAATTTTGCCCATTAATATACAAAACTATACATATTCAAAATCAATGTTTACTTTTCATGCATATCTTAAATTATAGTTTAATTCATAACTTGTATCACCATCACTACTTAATTCGACCCAATTACACCTCAATCATGCCTTAAAGCATGTTAATTGTTATCTAGTTTCAACAATATTACACGAAGGCCAAAAATATCTGATCATTGAATCACTTGCATAAAAATTTACCAAAATAGTCATAGATCAAAATTATTATAAATGCCCATAACCTCATAATAACACATGTTCAAAAATCAATGTTGCATACTTTCACATCATTAACACATACACTATACCCTATCTAAGGGACTCAAAGAGCTAATACAATCATGTTAACACTAGCATTATTACTAAACATCACTTTAATCCATTTAAGACTTTCAATTCACAATGGTTACAAAAATATTTCAATTGTCATACTTTTGGAATTAACTCAAATAGCCAAAGTCCAGCATGACATTCACATTTTCCATTAATCTTATCAAATCTTGAAATGCACCATAATATAATCACTAATCAAAATCACAATTTAATCATAATAGGGTCTAAACACTTTAGTTATTTAGTTTATGACCAACAATCAAGTTCATATAACATTTTTTGTTTTTTTTTTTTTACAAACATTATAGTTTTCATAAGATCCAAACCAACTTTACTCACCAATGTTATAACTTTACATAAGCCTGCTATTCAACATCAACTAGATCATATACGCAAATTAGATAAGATATACATTTCAATAGACCATTTTCCCAATGTATCTTTTAGCATAATGATGGCATCAATTGGGTGTCACTCAAACTGTTATAACACAATTCATACCACAACACAATGCAATCTTGATAAATTTAAAGTATAATAATTACATAACATATTATACAATCATAGCATATACTAATACTAATACCAAGGCAATAATGTTAAACAATGACAATACAATATTAATTTTATATTTAGGATGCATACTGTGTCACAATCCAAATTATACAATCTCATTCCATACCAGCAGTCCTATATTTTCATCATCCATTTATCACCAAATCGATCTTGCACATACAAATTGAACTACTATCACGTGACCAATACGAGTTACTAAGATACTATTCATATCTAATTGTCTCTACTCTTATTTAAATTAGTATCATCCCTATTTTAGCACTTATGTGTCCGTTTGTTCATTTTGTCCATATGGTCATCACAAAGTACATCGTCAAACTATGTTCAAACCAATATATCAATTAATCAACATATTTCACCTGCCACTAGCCAATACCATGCTCAGGAAGCCTACAACTAAGTGGACTTAGCCAAGAACCAAGTAGATATAGCCATAACAAAATGACATCAGCCATCACCAAAGTGGACTCAACCACTAACCAAAGAGGCTCAACTATCTTACAACTCCGTTTGACAATCTTGGCTACGAATGTTACCAAATCCATGGCAACATTATCAAGGACATCTATGGTATCTAGCCATCACTACAACTAAGAGATTGCAAGTTCTCCATCCACACTTATGAATTAAGCAAAGGAGTCCCATACCATAGGCTGATCAGGCCTCTTCGCCATCAATGGCAGCATTATCAAATAAAGCCCTTTCAGGGAAGGGATCCCAAATAACCAAGTAACCCAACCCAGTAGGCGTCAAACCCAAATTCACACAAATCACATTTTGGCAGGCATTCAATCTTCAAATACGTATCAATTTCTATTCCAAGAGGCATCCAAATACAACCATGTACCTCAGCCATGCATCTAAGCCTTAATTAAATGACCAAACATCCAACTTATCAAATAACCAAATGACTAAACCTTATTCAAATAGTTAAACCCAAACAAAACCAAGCCTCCACAACATTCATATCTTCATGCAATCCGACACCATACAACCTCCAATTATCCTCCTACCACACAAACCCAAATGCTACATGGTCATATCATACAATTACCTTACACATACACCTAGTTTCATTCATCATATATTTTAGTCAAAATAGTGCAATCATTTAACTTATAGTCAAAAACAAAATTCAATGCCAATCAGTTCCCAAAACAAGCATCCAAACTCAATTACATAACAAGTGTATTCTAACTAATATCTAAATTCAACCATGCTGTTGAACTTAGTCCATGAAATCTTTTGAATCTAAGCATGCCTCAAATTTCCAATTATTATCAAAGCATGTCTCAAAATTTATAGGAAATTACTAAACTCAAATTTGTATCACATTAAATCATTAACTTAAGTAATCTAGACTCATAGTAACATTCAATATCCATCAGGTAAACTAAAAAAATTTCATTAATTACATTAGTGTAACACTTGTGGTGTTTGAAATGTGAAAATGGGTAGAGTTTACTTGATGAATTTGATAAAATTCACTATTTTGAGCTATACATATAGTTAATGAGATGAAAAAGAACTAAAATGATGAATTTGAGAAAAACCCTAATTGTGATCAATATGAATGGCCTAGAATGGTCATCATAAATATTTTAATCTGTGTGAAACATTGGATTGAGCATTGGATGCAATTTGAAATGAAATAGTACATGGAGTCATTTATAACAGAAAAATGTTGGTAAAAATAACTGAATAGGTGATTTTTGATAATTGACCTCAAATGAGATAGTGAATGGTATGAACAAGTTTCATTTCATGTATGAAATATGTGGGAAGTTCTTATTACAACATCCGAAGTATTTTATGTGAAATGAGACCATTAGTGATTCTTATAAGTGTGAATTTTGATTTTGAATAGCCTTTACGATGAATGGGTTATCAATTGAGTTTGAAGCAAGAGTTAAATTCTTAAATGAGTATTTGAGGATGATTATGAATGAAATTAATGGTTGTATGGTGAGCTCTAGAAAATTAACAAGTTTGCTGGTAATCTTTAAAACCAGTGAGTTTTCCGGTGCACTCATAAAACTAGAAGAGTGTTGGGGACACTAGTTTATGCCCCCTAGAGCTAGAATCCATAAGAGTGTCGTGGACACTTATACACACCCCCTAGAGTTGGAATCTAGAATAGTGTTGGGGACACTAGTATACTTCCATTATATGGGATATAGTGGATCTCAAGGCATAATGAGTTGGTAACCTTGGAAGAGCAGATGTAGGGATGGGGTTCCTAAACCACTATACAAATCATGTTATTTGTGTGTTTTCTTGCTTGCTTAGTCCATCTTTCACGCACTCCACTATTTTTATTAGTTACATGTGCAATTATTTTATATCTTTCATTACTTCATCAAGCATAATGTTATTACTCACATCATCACAAACACATAACAACTTATTTGACATAGGAATGGCTAAGAAAAGTTGAACTCGAAAGTGAACCAGTCATACAATTAAACATGGAAATTACATATATATTGCATCACTACTTCCTCTTGGCTCATCAAGTTTTATTTGGCCATAATTTTTAGATGCTCAATTTACCCCTCCCCTCTTGCGTTATTCATCTACATGGGACCAACAAGTGGTATCAGAGTAGGCTTCACAAGTTAATCTTAACTACCAGAAGTTAACTTGTGAAGAGATTTTCATGGCTAAATCGTTCCACAACATTCCTGCTTAGAGATAAGACATTCATACATTTTTAGGCATTAATGACAGATTCTGAATGTTTTTTGAAACTCCTGTCTCCCATTAAGTATGATAGAACAATGATATATAACTTTGCTAAAGATACATTAGAAATTACGTACGATAAAGCTAACAAGGTCTAGAAGACCAAGGCAATTAACTCTATAGGAGCTGTAGAGAAAAGAGAAGTTAGAAGAAGCATTCATAGAATTCAGAGGGGCTGAAGACCATCAAGTAAGCCTTTTTTAGTATCTTATGAGCTCAAGAAAATGAGGTAACCTTCTAATTTAAATTCTTAAATTTTCAAGAAATCTATATTTGCTTGATCGGCAGTATGAGTTAATTGCCATACATAGTAAGCTACCTACAAAATTGAAAGTATATGATTTAGAATCATTTGTACATGCCTCATTGATTTTCTTATGCATATAAAGAGATTAATCACTCAAACCTTTGAAAATTAAAAATTTTTAATCATAAGAAATCCAATATTATCTCCTCAAATAATCATGTTATTTTAGATCAAAAATAAATTGAAAAATCCCATCATCTCATATTTGCCAACAGATGAAGTCATCACTTTGTCTATCGGATTGTCTGTTACAATCAAATTCGTCTGAAGCTCCTGAGTACAAACTCGATAAATCCTCTATTTAACTTCATCTTAGACTCACCTCTTGCACTCACTATTAGAGATAGAATCCTCCCTTAGAAAAGGGCAATTCAAATTCCTACTATTTTCATCTCTACTCCTCATACTCTTGGCGCCATTTTCCACCACTCATCTTGCTACCAAAAACCCCCAAAGATCTTCCACCTCAAAACCCTAAAACCTTAGTTGACGAAAATGGAAGACAAAGAGATACAAAGAAGACTCTAACATCCATGTTCGGAAGAAAAAGAAGCAAAAAGGAGTTAGAGGAACTGCATGTGTCAGGAAGAAGCAAAGTTCAGATAAATAGATTTCTAGAGGTAACTTTCTGAAATGATGAAAAGTAGTAAAGGGTAGAGCCATTGATTTCAAAGCTTTTGAAAAGATGAAACTGGAAGTATGTGACTAGATAAGCTCCTAGGGCTAGAAAAATTATATGAGTCGCAGCGATGAAAGTTATTCCGAAATGGTGAAAATTCTTCTTTGCAATTATGACCATAAGAGTAAGGAATCACGGATTGGAAACAAGAAGATAGATTTGTCCCCCGAAAGCATTAGAGAATATTTGAATCTTCTCTTGATTGAAAGACAGACATTTCAGTGGCCAACATGCATAAGAGAATTGTTCTCAAAGTTGACAAAAACATTCATTGGAGAGAATGTAAAGAATCTAAATACCAAGGATCTAGATGTAAACTTAAGGCTTGCTCACCTTATCCTCAATAACAACATTCATTCCAAGATTAGACGTAGGGATAATATTTCTAAGAAAGACGTAAAGATTCTTTGGGCATTGAAGTAAAAGAAGAATTTGGATCTTGCCAAACTGATGTTTGAGCATCTTTCCCAAGTCAAATCATCACCGAGACTTCCTTTACCATATGGAATTGCAATGGCCCAAATATTGAGAAGGGCAAAGGTGGAATTGTCATATGAATTCCCTGAGGTATTCAAAATGTCAGACATGATTGATGAAATAACACTGAAGAGAATGTGAATATCATTAGGTGATATAGTCATCAAGAAAACCAGAGGGGCAAGACAAGTAGAAATAATTGAAGAAGAAGAGGAAGAGGAAGAAGAAGTGAGAAATGAAGAACATGAGCAAATAGACAAAATACAAAGAGAAAGAAAAAGAGAAGAAGAAGAAGAACAAGGGAGAATAGAATCTATCGGTGCAGAAAGAGAGGAAGTCCCTTCAATAGCTGCAGCAGCAAAGGCAACAACACTGGAAAGAGAAGCAGTAGCTATAGCGGAAGCCCAATTCCATCTCCCTTCAGACCTACTCACTCACCTCCAGTAGTCCAACACACTCCACAAGGTCATGACTTCACATCATAGTCCAACTCCATCTCCTTTTGTACTTGATCATTCAGCACCACATACCCAACACATTCCACAAAATCTTGAAAACAAGCTTCAAAACGTTGAACTATTTGCTACATCTATGACACTAAGAATGGATTCTTCGGATAAAAAGATAGAAACCTTATTATTTTTAATGGAATCCATCAAAAATCAAAAGAAGCCAACTTCTGTCTCACTAGGAAGAGATAATCACTCTGCCTCACCATCCCCTCAATCAGTTCACTCCTCTCCTACCTCACCTCATTGATCACCTCATTTCTCTTCTGTTCCAATCTCACCACATCACACATCTCATAAATGTCCAACCCCTGCTAATTACATAGATCTTCCAATAGAATCCCCCTAGGTCTAATTATGTATCTTCTATATGAGAATCAATAATTCCAATAAGTAAAATCTTTAAATCTTTAAAATCTACTTCAAAGAAATATTCATCTCAAGAAAATCCCTCTTCACCTCCTCAAAACATCAATCAATCCACTTCATTCAAACTTATTTAGATTTCAAAATCTTCCCATCCATCTCCAATCATTCCTCAACCACCTTCAAATATCAATCAACCCACTCCATCAGAAGTCATGCCATCCTCGTCTAAATCATATAAGTTTCAGCATCCCAAACTCCTAAAACAAAATTCCTCAATCCCTAAGAATAAAAAATTAAAAATGACCCTTGAAGAAATTGAACATAGACAATTAATAAACCAAATAGTTGCTTTCAATCTTCAATCATAAAACAAATCCTTCACTTTATCTGATCTTCCTTTTCCAAATTTTGAAGACCAAGGTTATCTTAACAGCATACAACATCATAATAATGAAAGGACCATCTAAAACCTTCAAACCTAAACCTCTTCCAGATGGGGAAAATATTATTGATAAAATCTTAAATGAATTCTCCCAACAATCACCAAATGTTGTTCCTTTCACAACACTAAATGTTGAATCCTCTTCCTCTATGATTCTCACTTCTTTTGAATCATCTCCATCTACAACACCACCTCCTAATGAACTATCTCCTTCCACAACACTTGCTCCTTCAGCCATCCAACAGCCCTCTTCAAGTGCTCAACCTCCTATAAGGATCAAAGCTTCAGCCTTAAAGCCCTCAATAAGCAATACTCAAGGAGCTGAATCTACATCTATTCCTCCAAGTACAATCTCCATGACGAATAAATGCTAACACTATAATAATTCATCATGGCAAGCCTCTTCCATATCCAAAGCTATTAGATGATAACTATTAAGCGGGCATTAAGCTCATTGACCACTATGAGATAGCTCCAGATCCTCTTATGCTAACTACAACTATTTTTGAAAGATGGTCAGATGCCAACAAGAAAGCATGAGATCAAGGATTACCTCTTCTTCATCCAATACTAATCGATCTTGATTACCTTAGACTAATTTAATTTTTAATTTGTCCCTAGTAGTATCCCAAAGGCTCTCAATGTAAAACTTCTATTAGAAAAATGAAGTCTTTTAAACAATTATGATTTGGGGTCACTGATGTACATCTTATATATCTCACATTAATGAAATTATATTTAGACAATTTTTTCGGTTATTATCACTTATATTATTAAATCTCCATTTTCCTTTTAGAATTTATCTTTTTTATTATGACAAAAAGGGGGAGAAATAAATGTAATAAGCAATGAGTGAAAATAGGACCATACAAGAGTAAAACTTAATTTTGGTGCCTACTCAAGGGGAGTGGAGTCACATGAATAATTAGTGGATCTTAGCTTAAAGAGATTAGATCTACATAAGTTAAATAAGAAATCTTTGCACTAAGATAAGGGGAGTCATAGTACATTTATCCATGCATAAATTTCATTCATATTAATGAGTATTCTCTCTGAAAGGTATTTCACTCAAATGTTTTATCATCATCAAAAAGGGAGAGAATTTTGAACCACACAGTGCATATGGTAATCACTCAAGTTTTGATGATGAGCAACAACATATGAGTGAACATGCATGGTACTAAAAATTGTGTTCCCAAGCGTTACGGAAACAGGTCTAAACATACAGGGAAGCAATTTGAATATAGTGGACAACATACACAGTGAATGCATCAACAAGCATAATCCACTAACCGAAAGAAGACAAGAATGATAAAAAATAATAATACTACAACCTTGAAAAGAAGCCATCAAGTAAATCTATAGTCATGGAGCTCAAAACTTAATGAGTGATCAAGAAAATTGTTTACAATTAAAGTTAGTGTTAGATAGATCTGCCTCAAGAAGATTCAGATAATCGTTCCATGAACAAGATAGAAAATTTGATTATAATCAACACTTATCCGCAACTCAAAGATGATTTTAGTTTGTAGAAGAAGAGACAAAATGAAGCAAAAATCAGACAAATGAAGAAGCCAAAATGGGGACAAAATTACTCAAGCATTTGTCTATCATATAAAGCTCATCTGATAATTAAAGAGGCTAAGGAACCTGTCTGCAGTCTATGAAGATATGGAAGATGAAGAAGAAGTGGCAAAATAACTAAAGAAGAAATTTTGTTTGTCGTCTTCACCTACAAGAGTTTTCTACCACTAGCAATAGACAAATCCATTAGACAACCTTTAAAGAAGCAAGTCATCCATGCCTCAATGAGTCATCTATTACTTAATAGACAACCGTCATATGAGCGACTAGAAGGAGAATTTGTCTACATGCCAAAACTTCGTCTATCACTTACGATAGATAAGCCAATAGACAAACCATTTAGAAGACTTTATCTGTGGGCTGCAACTTTTTCTATTGATCTCAACAGACAAACAATAGACAAAGCATGATTTGTCTATCAGAAAAGAAGCCTTGTCTATCAAGAAGAATCATTTGCTACTTACAATAGACAAAGGCACTTTGGCTGATGAGAAGAAGACTTCATCTAGTGAAGGATACTTTGTCTGCTCTAAAGATGCTCTGTCCGTGCCACAAAGATCATTTGCTACTTATAATAGACAAAGCAACAGACAAAGCCACCTCACATGATAAAGGAAACTTCATATGTGAAGAGAACATCATCTGATGAACAATGAAGAAGAGAAACTTTGTCTGTACTTCTATGATTTGGCTGTTACTTATCACAGACAAACCGAAAGATGAATTAAATTGCTACAATGGTCTCTAACAATGACTAAGTGGTCTATCATGTGGATCTGCTCAGAGTTACTTTGTCTAGTACTTATAAGAGATAAATTCAATACATGATCTGACAAAGTTTTCAGATGAAACATGATATATCATAAAGAGTAGAAGCAATCTATGCTAGACATCACAGACTGCACTCTCTCATCATAGTTTCATTTGAAACAAATTTTATAAAGCAGATCAGACAATTCGAGATTATTTGAAGATGGAAAGAAATTTAAAAGAAAGCAGTCTACACTCTGACAAAGGTTGTAATACTCAGAGGCTGCATCCCTTCAGGCTTAATGAGCATCTTTTTTTCCAAACTAGCGAATGATTCAATAGCCAGAAAAGTCTTAATCTGGCATTTGCTAAAACTAGAAAGGCACCTTGTTTAAAGAATGACACTACAGCTTTCTAGCTACAAGTGAGTTTCTTAAGAAGATAGCTTTTAAACAAGAGAAATTAGAATGGTCTTCAACATTAATAGAAAGCCAACTACCTCCAATGGGTAGAAGTTTCTAAAGCAATATAAAGGTAGTGCAGTGTCAACAAAGAAGGTTTAAGAAGCTAAGAAGAAAACAAGAACAAAGCTTAAACGAGTAACACCTGTCTCAATCAGACTATGCTTCCTCCTAGATGATCAATCTCCATTACACTGATAGACAATGAGCCTAAAAGTATCATAATCATATACCAAGAGCATTCATATTTAATAAGCTTCAATGAGATATCATTTTATATATGAGCTTAATCTTTATATAAATCAGCCTAAGAAAAGAGAATATAATATGTAAAAATAGTATTGTCAAATCAGCCATGTGAATTGGTGATGATCTCAAGAAAACCACATTGTATGAGTTATTGGTGAGCTCCTAAAAACCAATAAGTTTGCTGATAATCTTTAAAACTAGTGAGTTTCCTAGTGAGCTGGTGAAACCAGAAAAGTGTCGGGGACACTAGTTATGCCCCCTGGAGCTGGAATCTAGAAGAGTGTTGGGGACAATTGTTCATGGCCCCTAGAGATGAAATTTAGAAGAGTGTCAGGGACACTAGTGTACTTCCATTATATTAGATATGGTAGAACACAAGGCATAATGAGTTGGTGACCTTGGAAGAGTGGATGTAAGAATGGAGTTCTCAAACCACTATTAAAATCATGTTGTCTATGTGTGTGCTTGCTCCATCTTTCATGCACTCCACTATTTTCATTAGTTGCTTGTGAAATTATATTATATTTTTCATTACTTCATCAAGCATAATGTTATTACTCACATCATCACAAACACACTACAGCTTGTTTGATATAGGAATGGCTAAGAAAAGTTGAACTTGGAAGTGAAGCAGTCATACAATCAAACATGAAAATTACATATATACTGCATCACTACTTTCTCTTGGCTCATCAAGTTTTCTCAATTCACCCCTCCCTTCTTGAGCTATTTATCTCAACACAATGAACATTTTCCCTTTCATTCTAATATTTGTCTATCTTTCCCATAAGTTTATAAATTTATATTGGCATGTCCTATTCTATTTCTTCCAACAAATATTACCATCATGGTTCTAGGCTCATCCCTCATCTTAAACTTATCACACAGATAAGTTATTAGGCTCTAATACCATTTGTAATGTCCTACACCCCCATCTTGTGCATTTTAGTCATCCCATTACATTGCCGATGTGGGATGCTACCATTTTCCTTCTTCTTAAAGGAATTTTTCCATAACCCCATTTTTTATGTATTTTTAAGGGAAATTTTGCCAAAATTTTGGTAGCATCTACTTTGTATTTTCATGACTTAAACTTATACATACATTTATAAATCATATAAAATTTATATGTAATAATAATAAAACATTAACATATTGACCATAAACTCACTAAACTATTCCCACTTACCTACAACCTAGAACCTACTATGTCCCATGATGGCAATAACACAATTGAGATAATTTACCTCCATTCATAATTGCATAATGACATGCCAATCATTTTACAACATTATACATATCCAAAATACATCTCTACTTAATTTAATATGCTTTTGAATGAATATAGATGCATTAGAAAAATTACAATTTATAATTTCTACTAATGTGCTGTCATAGGCAACCAAATTTAGAACCTTATTCCAATTAAATTACATGTATTAGTGTGAATAAGGGTTGGTCCTACAAGGAGTATCTAGCTTATTTTTATGCAAAGTGAATAGGAAGGTGGGGGGGGGGGGGGGTTTAATTTAATGAAGAAA
>JAYJMB010053140.1:0-28505 GCA_036873735.1 Pouteria campechiana
TTTGGTGAATCATGTACCCAAATAAATTTTTCATCCATTATTTTCATAATTTCATAATTTATTTTTCAATTAAATGTAATTAAATTAAAATTTTTTAGAACTTACCGGTAACTCAATTTTTCGTCTTTCCACATGTAATTTTTAATTTTTCTTCACCTATTAATTAGTAATTAACATATATTCTCATCATCCTCACATTAATATAGATATTTCATCCATTTATATATATATATATTATTTTTTGATCATAAAATTCCTCACAAATTCAATTTTATGGTATGTTTTACATTTTTGAAATTTCTAGGGCCTTACACCATCCCACCTAGCATGTTCAAAGATGAGAGCTTAGCAGCCCACTTATATGAGGCTATGATGGTATAACAATGATCGGCATGTTTCCCATGTCACTTCATTCTTTGTACGTACCTTTTGTAATACATTTAGCTTATACTAACTTCTTTTTGTGCATGTCTGGGTAGTTTTTTATCCTAGTCTATGACCGACAACACTGGGTCCTATAGTAGTTGATGTCCCTAGCTAGGTTATATACTTCCAAGACAGCATGGGATCAAGCACAATGAGGTGGGATCTCTCAATTGCTCCGAGATTGGTAAGGCCCACAAATAAGTTACCATCCCAAACATTTCTAGATGCCAGAGTTTCCACCCTTATCATAAGGTCCTTACATCTTAATGTCTGATAGGTCATTGCACTAGATGGAGTGTTTGAAACATTGGGATAGAAGAAGTAGGTGAAATGATTTGAGAGGTAAGTGCTTGAGGGTATTCCGCAACAGCAAAATGGGTTAGTATGTACACATTAATGTGCACTCAATTGTATGCAGGGGACCCTTAGATCTGTCATTGCTTGCATGCTTGGGTCCATAGTTCCTTAGCACAAGCATGAAAACTAATGCCAACTTCATTGCCTCCACAACGTCGTGTTCATGTTAAGCAACATGATCCACTTTCAGAGTGGCAAACCCCTCCCCTATTCGCTTGTACGAGAATTAGTGTTGCATTTACTTACACTATCATGAACTACATATCTCTAACCACCTCTAAATCTATATGCTTTGTCTATAGGATGACACTGAACTGCTTCGCTGCTAGATAGCTGTGGACATCCTCACTGATTCTAGGAACCCTTCCCTACTCTGATAAATCCCAAGGTGTAGGTTTAGTGGCGAGCCACCCTCCACAACACACTTCTAAACATCATATTTTTTTGCTATGTGGGGAACAGGCGCCTGTAGACTCAATTGACTAACATGTAAATGGAGGATTAACTATTGTCTTTTATTTTGCATCTGTACAGATGTCCTCGCCTTACACACTTGTGCGTAAAAAACTAAACATCCAAGTAGAATGTTTGTTGCCCATGCAATATTATATATGACATGTTCCTATAATTTGTTATAACTAGCTTGTTACCATGCTTGCAAAATCTATTTTTTTATCTTCTTTTACCGAATGTGATCCCTCTTAATCCTTGGGTTATATGACTGTCACACCCCCTAAACTTATTTTCTTTTCCAATCATAAAGATGTGATCCCCCCCATAAAGAATGAGTTTTTACTCTTATTTTTCTTTTATCTCATCTAATACTTGTCTTAGCCATAGTTACAATGAATTCTAGAATTCAAATTGAACAATGCATACTTAGTCTCCTAAACTAATGCTAAGTATTCACAGACTTCAAAAGAAATGACTAAGTCAATGTAAATGTGTATAAGAAATCTATAGAAAATTAGACAAAGGATTAAGTCAAGCAGGCAGACAATAGTCAAGCATAACCTAGAGATTTAAACATAACATAACTAGGCAAACACACATCACCAAATAAAACAAACACCCCCAAACTTGAAGAGAGCATTATCCTCAATGAATAATAAAGGAAATGAAACTAAGGACTTCCCTGAGATAGTTGAGTTTACTCTTCAGACTTATAATACAATTATTTTGTAGGTGGAGAGATTGGTGGATAAGTTGGTGGAGTAGGAAATACTAAGGAACTGGATTCTTGCAATATACTGCAGTTCTGGAACATGGCATTCAATGTATTGGTGTAGTCCACAAAGAATTGGTATTGTTACCACTACTACCTTAGCCTTTCCTTATCCTGATGCTTAATGTAGTCCCTTAATTCCCTGATCTATTCATGTAAATCGGATATTGTTGGCTCAGTAGTGGGAGGTTGCATGGAAGGTGGGTGTTGAGAAGAGCTTAGGGCATCAAGTACACTTTAAGCCTCCTCTAGACCACTTTGTTTCTCAAATGAGTGGAGCATAGCATGGGTGATGGGAGATAATGGGTAGTGGAGCTCTCCAGAAGCAACAGTAAGAACACTAGCTTGAAGACATAACCCATAGATAAGAGAAGGATGTCTCAAGCCTTCAGTCATCTTTCCTATGAATAGTGAAGCTATGAATCTTTCAATCACACGTCCCACATCAATAGACAATCCCTGGATAGCATAGTTGAGAAGTGCTCTCTCCTTAGTGACATTAGATACATGATTGGTTGGAAGAAATTTTGCAGAAATGAAGTAGTGTCATGCTCGACTCTTTGGTTTAAGTTGCCCCTATGGAAAGTTGTTTACTCTATCATTTCTACCCCTCCATTGGGTCCTTAGTTTGGCAAGTAAACTGAGGATAGCCTTGAGATCAGGTCCTTGCTCCAACCAAGCTAAAGATTTATCATCATCAATATCTTCTATTCCATAGATCCAATTGATGGATGAGTGATTATAAGGCACCATCTTTCCTTGCACTAGTGCCTTCAATTGCGTCTGATCTGCCTTATGAGCATTCGAATAAAATTCTTGAATGACTAGCACGGTGTAGCACTTGGTTGTGCTACCAATCATTCTCAACCTCTATAGTTGATCATCTCCAGAATGCTACTAGACAAAAGCTAAATTCCCCTCTCAAGAATGTATGACCTGTAGACAATAAAGTGGGTATAGTCCTCAATTGCTACCTCATTGAAAAATGTGGGCTCAATATATTGTTTAGAAGTTTCACCCCACTTCCTTTCAATGGACCAACAACTATAACCTTTTTAGGAGGCATGATGAATTATAATCCAATGATAGGTGATCCCATTACTCAATAATTCAGAAACTTTTTCAAATCAAGCTTCACACAGTGAAAATGCAACCTTGACTTTGATGAGTCTTTTTTATAAACACCTTGTAGGAACTATAACTTTTATGAATTTTATTCAATGTAGGTTACTAGATTCATGAAGTACTTCATGTATACATCATTCACCATTTCATATCCCATTCATTCCATCAAATTTTCACAACCCAATTGGTTCTGACAAACCATCAAACACTTGCAATGCACATCAACCCAACATTCTCCAACATAATAATCACAACCCAAATCCTTGTAATTCAATTATAAAATAGCAAATCAACAAGATAAAGTGATGAACAAGGAGAAACACCAAATTTGCTTGACCTTGCAACCGAAAATGAGATGAGGCATTGGGAAACTAGCTACTGAAGGAGGACAGTTGATAAAGTGATGTAATCTTAAGAATTCGTAATTCGATGAGAGAAAGAAAAAAGATTTCTTGGCTTGAAGGGAAGGGGAGAAGAGAATGCATGAGTTGAGATGGGATAGAGGAGAGGGTGTGCTAATGAAGGCTTGAAAAGCAAGTAGGGTTTTTAGTGTCTTCAAG
This sequence comes from Pouteria campechiana, assembly GCA_036873735.1. Lineage (NCBI taxonomy): Eukaryota > Viridiplantae > Streptophyta > Magnoliopsida > Ericales > Sapotaceae > Pouteria > Pouteria campechiana. The sequence continues at coordinate 3,694 of JAYJMB010053140.1, forward strand.
TGAACGCACGTCACACATTAACACTCATGCCATGACTTGGATCCCAAGTCGTGGCTTAGAAACTTCTAGTTGCACCACTTAGCATCTTCAAGTGGGTGCATGTCACACACTCACACTCACGCCATGACTTGAAGTCTCAAGTTGTGGCTTATAAACTTCTGGTTGCACTACTTCACATTGATTTGTCCAAGCATTTCAATCTTCAAGTGTACATCACGGCTTGGAAAATGCAAGCTGCAACCTGGAATTCTCTGAATGCATGTTCAGGTTCTTCAATTTGAATTTGCCATGAACTTCACATTCATGTTGTGGCTTGGAAACTATAAGGCACAGCTTGGAAAATTCTATCGACATAAAATGGCACCCGGGCTCTCATGCCATGGCATGGATTTCTAAGCCGTGACTTGGGATGTGCTATCTCCAAATTGCCTTGCTTTGTTGCTCCTTTGTCAGCCTTCCTCTAATGCAATCTTTGAGGTTCATCTTTTCTTTTCATTTTCTCCTTAAATTTTTACAAACAGGACTTCTCTAAGGCTACGCTATTCTTATGCATGACCATCACATCATTTCTACAAACAGGCAATGTCGGACCCTCACTTCATTTCTACAATCAGGAAGTGTTAGATGGGTGTGCCATTCCAACCCCCCATGTGGGAAACCTGTACCTGACGTCCATGCTAGTGAATTTCCCATCATGTATTTATATACATGCTACTCTTTCAGGGCGGACTAGAATCAAAAAAGAAACTTTGAGTGTTGGATGCATGAGCGGCTTTGTTTGGATTTGTGATGGAGCATCCTAACCTTAGGCTGGAATTATGGGTGTGATGTACATCAGAATGAAACTGCTAATACCCTATTTTAGATTTGTGGTTTGCACGACAGACCATACATAGATTGAGGAGCGTCTCACTAGCCCCTATTCAAATAGACTCTCCAAGTTTTGGCAGGCCCACACATCCCACTTGTAGTTTATTCATAGCCTAGGCATACTGCACTTCCTTACCTTGTGACTACCTATGAGCTTGTCCTAGAAAATCCCAGCGCATTGCAAGACATTCAATATAGTTCACAACCATAATACTTTGCATATTTATACACATATTTGATGACACATATGATCTTTTCATTTTACCTCTAATAACCCTGCCTACCATAGCGTGCAATAATGAAATAGACCATATATGATAGGTGCTTAGGCAACCTATTTACAAACAGCTCATCTATCATTTTAGTCACAAATTTTTCAGTGACATCTTCTCTATTTAGTTCATCAGATTGTATATATGAGTTAGCACCTTCTCTATTGTTGGGGAAACTTCAACCCTTTCTTCTTCTTCTTCTTCTCCAACTCTTTTTCCTGCTTCCTTGCTCTCTCAGTGACCACTCCTTTATATGAAATGGATATCCCTATTCTTTCCATTGTCACCTTGTCATGTCTGAATACTTAAATTCTTCTGGTACTTCATCTGATAGATTCACCTCTACCTTTCCATATATTTTGGTCATTGCAATTCCATAAGGTAGAGGAAGTCTTGATGAAGATTTTACTTGATGAAGTTGTTTAGACATGAGTTTGGCTAGATCTAGCTTCTTCTTGTATTTCAATGCCTACAGAGTCCTTGCATCCCTTTCTAAAATATTATCACTATTGCCAATTTTGGGATATACATTTTTACTTAGGATATTATGAACAAATCTCATATTTACATCAAGATTCTTAAGGTTGAGACTTTTTACATCATTCTTAATGGTTGTCTCTGTTAGCTGTGAAAATAGCTCTTTCCTGGGTGTTGGCCACTCAAAAGTTTGCATTTCAATCATGGGGAGATTTAATCATTCTCTGATGCTTTTAGTGGACATATTTATTTCCTTATCCCAAATCCAGGACTTCTTCATTTTAGGATCATAATTCTAAAGAAGTATGTTTACCATTCTCGAATAGTATTTATCTTTACAGCTCATGAACTCATTCCGCCCTTGGAAGCTTATCCAACTGCATACTTCCATCTTCATTTCTTTAAAGAAATCAAAATCAATAGCCTTCACTTTTAGTACATTCCTTTTGTTATACTTGCTCATAAACTCATGATAGCTTTATTCATCATTTTGGAAGATTACCTCAAGATGCCAATTTCTATGAACCCTTACTTTGTGAGGTAGCTGGATCTCTTCTTATTCTTCTCTATCCCTTCTTTATCAAACGTATATACTAAAGTTATCTCTACATTCCTTGAATCTGCCACCTCCATTAGTCAAGGTTTTAATGTTTTGATGTGGAGGAATTTAGAAGATTTTTGGTGTGAGATGAGCAAGGAAAAATGGTGCTAAGAAGATGAGGAGTGGAGAGGAAAACAATGGGAATTTGAATCACCTTCTTCTAAGAGAGGAGTCTGTCACTTACAGTGAGTGGGATAGTTGCATCTAATGTGAGGTTAAATAGGAGATTTATCAAGTACATCCTTAGGAGCTTCAAACAAATTTGGTGCATCAGACAATCCTACAGAGACTTTGTCTGTGGGCAAATATGAAATGATGGGATTTTTAATTTATTTTTAATCTGATATAAACATGATTGTTTGGGGAGATAATATTGGTTTACTTATGATTAAAAGTTCTTAATTTTTAGAGGATTGAGTGGTTAATCTCTTTATATGCATAAGCAAATCAACGAGGCATATACAAATGATTCTGAATAATATAATTTCAATTTTTTAGGTAGCTTACTCTGTATGGCATTCAAGATATGCTATCAATCAATTAACATTCAAAGAAAATATAGATTTCTTGAAGAGTTGAGATTTTAAATAAAAATGTTACTTCATTTTCTTGAATCAATAAGATACGTAAAATTCCTTAAATACTTCTTTTGACTTCTCTTTTCTCAGCAGTCCTTGTAGAGTCAATTGCTTTGGTCTTTTGGACCTTGTTATCTTTGTCATATGTAATTTCTATTATATCTTTAACAAAGCTATATATTAATATTTTATTATGCTTAGTAGGAGACAATAGTTTCAAAAGTTTCAAAATCTATAATATATATCATTAATGCATAAGAGTATGCGAGTGACTTATTTTCTAGCAGGAATGTTGTGGAACGATTTGGCCATTAGAATCTCTTCACAAGTTAACTTTTGGCAGTTAAAATTAACTTATGAAGCCTACTCTGATACTACTTATTGGTCCCATGTAAATGAGTAGCTCAAGAGCGGAGGGGTGAATTGAGCTAAAAATTATGGCCAAATAAAAATTAATGAGTTAAGAAGAAGTAGTGATGCAGTGCATATGTAATTTCCATATCTGATTGTTTAATCAACATGACCATTTCACTTCCAAATTTGACTTCTCTTAGCCATTCTTATTTCTGGTAGGTTATCATGTGTGCATGATAATGTGAGTGATAATGTTATGCTTAATGAAGAATAAAATAGATGAATAAACACACACACAAATAACATAACTTTAATAGTGGTTCAGGAACTTCGTCCCTACTTCCACTCTTCCAAGGGCTCCAAGTCATTGTGCCTTGGGTTCCACTATATCCTATATAATGGAAATACAATAGTGTTCCTAGCACTCTTTTGGATTCCAGCTCCAAAAGGCATAGATAGTGTTCCCAACACTCTTCTAGTTTTACGAGCTCACTTGGAAACTCACTGGTTTCAAAGATCACCAGCAAACTTGTTTGTTTTCCAGAGCTCACCAACAACTCATACAATGTGGTTTTCATGATCTCACCGCAAACTCACGTGGCTACTTAACAGCACTCTTTTTGCACATTACATTGCCTCTTTTACTAGGCTGATTTGTGTAGAGATTAGGCTCTTATATAGAATGATATTTTGTTGAAGCTCATTAGATATGAATACTCCAGGTGTGTAATTAAGATATAACTTTTAGGCTCATTGTCTATCAACGCAATAGAGATTGATTTTCTAGGAGGAAGCATAGTCTGATTGAGAGAGGTATTACTCATTTAAGCTTTGTTCTTGTTTTTCTCTTAGCTTCCTCAACCTTTTGTGTTGACATTGCATTACCATTATATTGCTTCAGAAACTTTTGCCCATTGGAGGTAGTTGGCTTTCAACGTTGAAGGCCGTTTTGATTTTCCCATTGAAAAGTTATCTTTTTTGAGAAACTCACTTGTAGGTGGAAAGCCTTTAGCATTGTTCTGGAAGAAGGTGCTTTTCTGGTTTTAGGAATGCCAAAAAAAGATTTTTCTACTTGACTGACTCTTTCACTATTATGGAAAGACGCCCCTTAAGCTTGAAGGGACACAGCCTTTGAACATTGTAATCTTTATTAGAGTGGAGATTGCTTTTCTTTGAATTTCTTTTCATCTTCTACTTAGCTCGATTTGTCTGATCTACTTAATAGAATTTGCTTTGAATTTTGACTAGAGAGTGGAATCAGCGATGTCTGGTATAGGCAACTTCTATTCTTCATGATATGCCATATTTAATCTAAAGACTTTGTCTCTTGTAAGTAATAGATAAAGTGGCACTAAGTATATCCATAATAAATAATTTTGTCTATTCAATCTTGTCAGAGATCATTGCAGCATTTTACTTCACCTTTTGGTTTGTCTGTTATAAGTGACAGATGAACTATTGAAGTGCAGACAAAGTTCTTCTTCTTCACTACTCATCAGATGATGTTCTCTTAGTAGACGAAGTTTCCTTCATTAGGTGAGCTAGATTTATTTGTTGCTTTATCTGTTGTAAGTAGCAAACGATCCTTGTGGCGTGACAAAGCTTATTCATAGTAGACGAGGTTACTTTTACTAGACAAAATCTTCTTTTCATTAGTCGAAGTGGATTTGTCTGTTGTCAGTAGCAGACGATCTTTCTTGGCAAACAAAGCTCCTTCTCTAATAGATATAATAACTTTATCTATTGTTTGTCTATTGAAATCAACAGACAAAGTTGCAGGCCACGGACAAAGTTTTTCAAATTGTCTATCGTAAGTCATATATGAAGTTGTGGCATATAGACAAAGTCTCCTTTTAAGTTGCTCATATGATAGTTGTCTATTTAGTAGAAGATGACTCGTTGAGGCATGGATGACTTGCTTCTTTAAATGCTATCTGATGGTTTGTTTGTTGCTAGTGACAAACAACTCTTTATAGATGAAGATGACTGACAAAATTTTCTTTTATAGCTATTGTGTCGCTTCTTCTTCATCTTCTATATTTTCTGCAGAGATTGTAGAAAGTTTCCTTGGTTTCTTTAGTTTTTAGATGAGCATTATATTAGATACAAATGCTTGAGTAATTTGACTCCATTTAAGCTTCTTCATTTGTCTAATTTCAACTCATTTTCATCTCTTGCTTCAAACTGAATTTGTCTATTTCTTACATACAAGTGTTGACTATAAGCAGTTCTTCTAACTTATCTATGGAACAATTTGTCTGAATCTTCCTAAGGCAAATGCTATCTGATACTGACTTTATCTATAGATAATTTTCTTGATCACTCATTGAGGCTTGAACTTCATAGCTACAGATTTACTTGATGGCTTGTTTTTAAAGTTTCAGTGTCATTCTTTCTGAGCATTCTTGTCTTTTTTTTTGTTAGTGGATTGTGCTTGCTAATGTATTCACTGTGTATGATGTCCACTATATTCAAATTGCTTCCCTATATGTTTAGATCTATTTCTGCAAGGCTTGGGAACACAACTATTAGTATCACACATGTTCATTCATATGTTATTATTCATCATCAAAACTTGGTTGCTTACCATTTGCACTATTTGGTTCAACAACTATCAATGGTCATATTCTGAACTTTTGAAGGACTTCTGAGATAAAAATGAAGATTGGATTTTTGCTTCTGATATGTATCTTAATTTTTTTCCTTCTTAAAGATGCTTCTTAGATAGCTTTCAAGTTGCTTCGAAGGATCTTCTGAGTATTGTGTTAGCATTTTGAGTTGCTTCTGACAAGCTTCTAATTATGGATTTTCCTTCTATGTTAACTCTAAGGGTCGAATTCAACATCTAACATTCATGTGTTTTTCAATTTACTTCTGACATCCTTCTATCTTGCTTTTGAGAATTTTTTTAGAGGGTTTATGAGTGAATTTCACTCACTTATATTTTGTATTTTCAAGTTTAATTTGTAATCTTTGATTAGTTTTATTTGAATCTCGCATATTTTTGTTGTGTTTAGATGAGTGGAAGTGTGGAGAAAAGCAGAGAAATCAAGCTAAGTTGAAGCACTAAAGTAGCTAAGGAAGTTGAGTGCAGAAGCAATGGAGCAGAGCTGAAGAAGTGAAGTGGTAGAATGGACAACATGGTGGCGTCGCCAGTGCCAACGGTTGATTAAATCCCAAAATTTGTATTTTTTTTAATGTTGCGGAATTGCTACATTTTTAGTCTATTTTTAGTAGTATTTAAGGATCCTTTTGAGAATTAAGAAAGGGGCTCTTAGAGAGGAGTGCTAGGGTTTCTTGGCGGCTACTCCTAGGAGATTTTGTCAAGCAAAGGAGGATTCAAGGAGAGCAAAGGCAATTTGCAGTATGATGTTCATCATGAAGGGAGTTTCTTTTATTTTCTTCATCAACTAATTCCTTCTTTCTAGGGTGAATATATAGCCCTTTTTGATGAACCTTGTTATTTGGATTATTAATTATTTAATGCAAGTCTATGTTTTTATTCATGGGTTTTATTTCAATCATTTTATTTGTGTGATTGCTTGATCACCAGTTTCATAAATCTTATTGATTGTCTATTCATGGTTAAGGCACACACTTAATGCACAACCATGAGCTTCCTTGAATAAGAAGAGTAGAAGGTTAAGGCACACACCTTATGCACAACCACTCAATTCTACTTGATTCATAGTTTTGGATCATAATGAGTTTTCACCTCAATTATGCTACACACCATAGGTAATTAAAATGAGTGAAAGCGCTTGATTTAAATCCATACACCAAACGGTAATAATAATATCATAGAAAGAACAATCCCAAGCAAGCATTGAATCCAATATCAAAAGAGCAAGGGGAGTCATTAAGTGGTAAAATCCAAACCCTAGACCTTTGCCACTTGCAATCTATCCTATATTACCTGATAGCCATAGATTTCTGATTATCTTCTTAGTTTATTATTCACATTAGTTTAAAGCACAATCCACCTTTTCAAAGTTAGTTTTAGTTAGTAACTCAATCTAATTAAATCAGTTGATCGTCTCTGTGGGATTGACCCTTGCTCATGTACACTGTATTGCTATACACTCATGCACTCGTGAGGTATTATAATTTGGAATATCAAGTTGTTGGCTTCGTTGCCAAAGAATGGTTCGAAATTGATTTAGTTAGGTTTTGTTCCTTTTGTGGTATATCAGGTCATACAGGTAATGTTTGCCCCTCCAAGGAACACTTTGCCTAAGATGCTGAGCAAGCTAATGCACTAAATTTCTACAACTAGCAGTGACCAAGGAATGATCCATACTCAAATTGCTATAATCCGGGATGGAGAAATCATCCTAACTTTGCTTGGAGCAATGAGCGCAACCAAAACCAAGCTTAATCTTCTTTTTAGCCAACAAAGCCAAAGCTTAGTCTTGAAGAAACCTTGCAAAACTTCATGTAAGCAATGCAAAATCAATTTCAGACTAACGATACAAGGTTTCAAAACTTGGATTCAGGACTAAATAACATAGAGGCTTCCATGAAAAAGATGGAAACACAGCTAGGTCAAGTTGCTTAAGTAGTGCAAGGGCACAAACTTGGGCAATTCCCTAGTCAGCCTAAGCAAGCAAAAAATCATCTTGGGAATTAGTAAAAAGGGAAGTCATCTTGCCAGATGTTAAATAAAGTGCTTCTTGTGAGGCAACCAAAGCTTTTGAGTTTTTCCTTTTTCTTTCAGTTAATTTGAGTTATTAGGAAAAGTTGATTTGCTGCTTTAGTTGATAGGTTAGCATTAGGGTAGTTTGCTTTAGTTATATTTTGAATTTTTTGTTGCAAAAAATAATTTGCTCTTCTGTGTTAATGTAGGTTGAAGACTTGAAGCAAGTGAATTGGAAGCAAAAACCAATGAGAATTCAAAGCAAGGATCACATTATGTAAGTGATGGAGTTCTGGAGCAAATTAATGTGATTCAACAAAGTCTTGAAGAAGGGGAACAAAGCACATGAAGCTTCAAAGCCAAGAATAATCATAAGGTGCTAGAAAAGAGAAGAAACTAAAGTAGGTAGCATGGTGGTGCCACCAATGCTAGATGAGTAAAATGAAAAAAAAATTCAAAAGGGACAGCAGGCAGCGCCAGGCGGACCAAAACCCATTTCAAAAAAAATCCATTTGCGCCAACCCCATTCCACTCCTCTTTTCTCCAAACCCAAAACCCCTCTTTTCCCTTTATTCTCCACACTCCAAACCCTTCTTCTCCACATGCCAACACTTCCTTTTCCCTTTGAATTCCCTCCCATTCCTTCACTAATCTTACTCCATTACTCTTCCAAACACATCTTCCTCCATCTCCACCAACTTCTTCTTCTCCAAGCCATCTTCCCAAGTTGGGTTTTCACGAACACTTAAGGCTTGAAAGAACTAAGGTGAAATTCAATCCTTTATACTTCATTGCATCATTCTAAATCTTTTATTATGATTCTCAAGAAGAGAAGATGGAATTTTGTGATGGAAATGTTGGTTTTTCAAGTTGCATGTTAGGTAATCAATGAAATGTTTGAGAGAAGTTTGTGTTGATTTTCAAGGTGGAATTTGTGCCATGATGTGTATGGGTGTATATGCTTAGATTGGATTGGTGTGAAATTTATGGGATTGTGAACTGACTTTGTCCATATCTTGAAGGAGTTTGGAGTGTGATCTTTGAATGTTCATTTTGAACTTATTGTGCATGTGCATGTGCTTGGTTTTGTACTTATGAATGTGGCATGTGGAGTGAAGTTAAATTGAGCTCCTAGAGTTTAATGGAGTGTTTGGCTTTTGATTTGTTGAATTTCCTTGCTTAATGCTTTATGAAATGTGTATGAGAATGTTACCAAGTATAAAGAATACATTGAAACTGTGTTGAATGAGGTGCTTGCTAGGTGTTTGTTGAATTTCCTAAATAGAAGTTGCATTGAGAAAAAGCTTACTTGAGTATTCTTAGCTATCTGTACTATTCAAGTGTTGAAGTGAAGTACTTTGGTGTGATTTGGAATAAGCTAATTTGTGATAATTTATCATATTGTGCTTCAAGTGTTCTTTGTTTTTAGTGTTTGTTAGTATGCCTCCTCGAAAGTCTACTACTTCTTGACTATCCAAGAGACAGAGGGTAGAGTGTGAACCCACCTTTTTCAATGAGCAAGCGGAACAGCTATACACTACAGCCATTATCAATTGTAAAGGGATACGAGAGAGGGGCATTGACACAGTGTACACTGATATTCAAAACAACATCATTCAGAGGCATTGGCAGAGATTTGTGGCTCAACCTGAGTCAAGCGTAGTTTCATTAGTGAGAGAATTCTACGCTAATGCTAGAGCACAGTATGTGGTGGATACCAAAGAGAGTAGAATTCTTGTAAGAGGAAAGATGGTTTCATATGATAGCATAGCTCTTCCATTTACCACTATTATGAGTTGGAAGACATTGAGGAGGAGGATTATACTACATGGCTTGAGCAAGTCCCTGATTATGATGCAGTAATTGCTCATTTGGCTAGGACTGGCAGCAAATGGAAGATGCAAAATGACAAAGTAATCAGCTTTCCACAAGGTCAGTTGAGAGCATTCCCATGAGCCTAGCATTATTTTCTTTCTGCTAAATTGATGCCTTCTAACCATGTTTCTGATGTGACCAAAGAAAGAACTCAACTGAACTTTGCTATTATGACACAGTTGTCTATCAATGTGGGGAAGGTCATTGAGTGTTTCATTACTTCTTTTCTGATAAGAAGGCTGACAAGTAGCCTTGGCCATCCATCTCTAATTTGTCAACTATGTCTTATGGCGGATGTTCCTATCAAACAACAAGAAGTACTCCAACCACCAGTCCCTCTCATAAATGATGTTGTTATGGAGCAATTGGAAAAGACTAATGCTTCAAGCCACAAAATGGGCATATCATCTGCTGCCCAAAGCTCTTCCCAACAAAGACAATCAAGGCATTCGCAGAGCAGTATGCCCACACTAACTAGTCTATAAGATGAAATTATAGATATGCGGGATTCTAGTGAGCATTGGTAGCAACAAACAACGATGCAAATTAACTTCCTGATGGATCATTCAATGTTACTTTTTTTAGGATGCAAGCTTAGTTATCTTTCCCACACCTCCAGTTTTGCAACCATTCCCTCCACCAGTTGATGATGAGAATCAAATTCCTATTCTGATGATTGCTCTGAAATAATTTGGGGAAGTCCTCGGTTCTAATGTTTTATTTTCACATTGAGGACAATGTTTCATTCAAGTGTGGGGGAGTATTTTTTTGTTTTGTTTAGCTTCTGTGTTTTGTTTAGAGTGTCTTGTTAGAGTGTTTGTTTTTTATTTGAGAACATTTTGTTTAAGTTTGAGTCTATTTTCATGAAATTTACATTATGAATATCAGGATTTGCCTCTAAAAGAAATTGTGTGCCAATGTGTTGAAATTAATTAGAATCTCTCTCTTATTAATCACTAGCATGCTGAGTTTTTAATTACCATTGCATATAATATAGGAAGAAGGATAGACATTCCTTGTGATTTACTGATTCTTGTACAAATTCCTTTTTCTTCATGACTGATAAAAATTTTTCAAGCACATTATGTTATAATCATGCAAAATGCATGTGAATTAGCTAACAGTGTTGTGATCCATTGACATATTTTGATTGACACAAGCATGTTAGAACTTATTTTATTATCCCTTAAGGCGAAATCCTAGACAACATATTTATTTGGAAGTGATTTAGGCATTCTTTAATCAGTTTGAGCCTTTCAAGCTAACCTAGTACATTCATGTCACTAGTGTCCCCATTGAGCTTAATAAAAGAATGGCACGTGCAAAGCATATGAAAACCACCATTCAAATTTTCTTTCTTCAACCTCATTATCTAATCTTATTTAGCCTAAAAAATCATGGTTTACCTATTAAGAGACATATTTTATGCTTTTGGTTATTGATAAGTATGAATGAAGCAAAACAAAATAAGTTTGAGGTGTGAAAAATTGAGTATGCCATGATAAAGAAAGAAAACAAGGCAAAAAAGAAAAACAAGTCAAGTAAAGAAATATGTTTTGAATGGGGGGATCACATCCCATGAATTAAAAAGAAAACAAGTTTAGGGGTGTGATAGTAATACAGCCCAGAATTAAGAAAAGATAGGGAAAACTCCAAAAGTTAAGAGAGTGAACAATCTTAAGCAAGTTTATTATGTTTCTTACTTTGTTGATTTTTACTTCCTTTCTTTGTTAGCTAAACCAAAGGCGCTATTACAAGCTTAGCTAAGACCTATTGATCCAAGTGAATAAGAGTTGTCTACATTAGTGGAGAGGGATTATGAAAAGCAAGCTTATGATGTATTTTGTGAAAATCATTAGAATCATTACTTTACGTATTTTTAGTTGACAAGTATGCATGGAGCATGAGACTGACATGTCACATACACTCACACTTTCCACTTCATGGAAGGATTGATGAATTATAAGTTTTAGGAAGTTACTTTGAAAGTTTCTTGAATAAATTATAAATTTTATATACATGAGTAATTTGTTTGGCATGTGTTTGATTATTTAAGAGAGAGCTTATTCTAATTATTTCATTAGCTTGGTTCTATTTTTCTTGAGGATAAGTAAGGATTTAAGTTTTGGAGGTATTTGATGAGTGGATTTCACGAACTTATATTTTGTATTTTCAAGCTTAATTCTATGCAATCTTTGATTAGTTTTATGTGAATCTCACATGTTTTTGTTGTGTGTTTAAGTGAGTGGAAGAGTGGAGAAAAGGATAGAAATCAAGCTAAGTTGAAGCACCAAAGCAACAAAGAAAGTTGAGTGCAAAAGCGCTGGACTGGATCTGAAGAAGTGAAGTGGCAGAATGGACAATGTAGTGGTGCCACCAGCCCCATCGCTGTTCAACCCCTAGATTTTGTATTTTTTTATGTTGCGGAATTGCTACGTTTTTAGCCTATTTTTAGTAGTGTTTAAGGATCATTTTGAGAATTAAGAAAGGGGATTTTAGAGAGGAGTGCTAGGATATATTAACGACTACTCTTAAGAGATTTTGTGGAGCAAAGAAGGAGGATTCAAGGAGAGGGAAGGCGATTCAAGAAGGTGATTTGCAATATGATATTCATCATGAAGGGAGTTTCTTTAATTTTCTTAATGAATTAATTCCTTCTTTCTAGGGTGAAGATGTATCCCTTTTTGATGAACCTTGTTATTTGGATTATTGATTATTTAATGCTTGTCTGAATTTTTATTCATGGGTTTTATTTCAATCGTTTGATTAGTATGATTGCTTAATCACCAATTTCATAAATCTTATTGATTATCAATGCATGGTTAAGGCACACACCTAACACACAAGTCTGAGCTTCCTTGAATAAGAAGAGTAGAAGGTTAAGGTGCACAGCTGCCACACAACCATGAGCTTCCTTGAATAAGAAGGGTAGAAGGTTAAGGCATTCACCTAACGCATAACTCTGAGCTTCCTTGAATAAGAAGGGTAGAAGGTTAAGGCATTCACCTAACGCACAACCAATCAATTCTACTTGGCTCATATTTCTTGATCGTAATGGGTTTTCACCTCAATTATGCTACACACCATAGGTAACTGAAATGAGTGAAAGCATTTGATCTTAACCTGCACACCAAACGGTAATAATCATATCATAGAAAGAATGAACCCAAGCAAGAATTGAATCCAATATCAGGATAACAAGGGGAGTCATTAAGTGGTGAAACCTAACCCTTAGACTTTTACCACTTGCAATTGATCCTAAATTACTTTATAGCCATAGATTTCTAATTATCTTCGTAGTTGATTATTCACATTAGTTCAATCCGATAGTCCATCTTTTCAAAGTTAGTTTTAGTTAGTAACTCAATTTAATTAAATTAGTTGACCATTCTTTGTGGGATTGACCCTTTCTCATACACATTGTACTGCTAAACACTCATGCACTTGCGATGTATTATAATTTGGACCATCAAGGGTTCCTACTTCTAAATTTCTTGTGGAATAATTTTGTATGTCCATTATAATTCTTCAGAAATATTTTTGAGACTTGGAATTGTTTCAAAGGTTCTTCTAAAGAACTTTTAAGTACAGAAAGTTCCTTTGAAGTGGACTATTTAACTTTTGATATTTTTTCTGTAACTTGAAAAAACTTTTGTATGACCTCTATAGTGTAATATTTCTACACATTGACTCTAAGGAGGTTTTGTTTTGCCTCTGACATGGTTCTGAGATATGTTTGATTACTTTTGAACTCTTTTGAGCTTCACATTATATTCTTGATGGGGTTCTAATATACTTCTGATGAGGTTATGAGGTGTTTCTTGAATACTTCTTGACTCCTGATCTTCACATCATGTTTTTGAATAGATTATGATTTGCTTCTAAATGCTTTTTGAGTAATTTTTAATTGAGCATTACTTTTAAAATATCTTCCTTTGAAGGGTTGATGTAATAATTTCACAATTAACACCTTTTATTACTCACAATTACTATCCTTAATCTATTTTGATATATAAACTCTGCATCACTTGGAAAGTAACCAGTTAGTTCTTTAATTCTTTACTCATTTGTTTGTTCACCATCAAAACTAAGTTATTTAATCTCATTCATCTTCAAAATTATGCTTAGTAAAGGGGTTATACTTAATAATAACTTATTAAGACACTTTGCATTCTTAATTTCCATAGAGGATAATTATAGTCAGTCAGATATGGAGGTCTATTTGTAGATAATCCCTCTAGAAAGGTAGTTAATCGGAATGCAAATCCACACCTATAATTTTCATTTTCATTTCTATCATTATTATCGTTGCCACTTTCATTTATGCTTGTTATAGCCATAGAAGATCACTTTGAGCAATACAAAGATTGCTCTGATACCACTTGTTGGTTAACACAAAGTATGTAGAAGCAATTTAACTATAATACACCAATAATCACATAAGAGTTGATGACACAAAATTTATAGTGGTTTGGCACTCTCTATCTACTCCAATCTCCAAGTCAAAATCCCAGACTTGGGTTCCACTAGTAAACTTTATCCCAAAGTTAAACGTGGTATAATTTTTCTATTCTCTGGATTTTTTCTTCCAGGTGACAATATAGATGAATGACTTACACACCCTGTAATGATTCAAATATCTCTTAGTTTGCATATCAAACTAAGGCATAATTAGCACAATAATAGAAATAATATAAATCTTACAACTAGTTCAGAACATAGGTGACTTTAGAGCTTTAACAAAATTCAGTAGCTTTCATCCAACTTTGTTTACCTGGAAAATAGAGGTTTAGTCCTTTCTCATGATCTTGGAATCTTGATATCCTCTCAATCACACATTAAGATTTCACACTCTCTTGCACACACACTTTTCTTCAACAACTCTCCCATTAATATAAATGTTCAACTGTTAGGAGATAATCTCTCCAAGGATGTTGAAGAAAATGTCAAACAACTTTAAAACCAAATCTTCATTATTGCCAACAACAGACCCAAAATCGTCATTGTTTTTCCTTACAAGGAAATCCGTTGAATTTTAACTTTCATGGATTTCTACTTGACTCCTAATTCGTCAAGGTTTTGTCAAAGTTCAAACATCATCTAATTTGCATCCATCGAGATTCAGCTTCACTGGATGTGTTGCTAACTTCAAATCCATTGAGGTTTTGACCACAAAACGTCGACAAATTTCTCCATTTGACATCTTCCTCCCTTAACCTGTTTTCAACTCCTATTTACAATTACATATACATCAATGATCATTCAAACACATCAATCCATGCTTCATTTACTTCCTGCAATCAAAGCATGTTCATTAATTCACATTGACATCAATCCACTCTTCATCAAATGGGTATCATCATCAAAGCACATAAAACACATCACTTAATCCATCTATATTGATTCATCATCAAAATAGGAAATAGGAGTCAAACAACATGATTGCAACGTGCCTAAATGAAGAAAGAGTAGACCTAAATGAGAAAGAAGATAGAAAAAAAAAACAATTCAAGAGGTCATCAAGAAACCAAGCTAGAGGAATGTATGTTAATGATGAAGATTCCTCAAGCACAAGCTCAAGTGGGAGAGATGATAAAGAAGTTGGGAACCTAGCAAGAATTTGTGGCATGGCTCGTATAGAGAATGAGTCTACGAGCTAGCTCTCTAACAACTTTCTTCACCATCTCTAGCCTCCAATACAATACTTATATATTTGATGTAGCTCAAAAAAAATTCCTCATTTTACATCAACCATAATCCATGTTTAAAATTTTCTTCACCTCAATTCATCACTATAATTACATAAGAAAATTTTTACCCCCATTTTCAACACCACAGGTGTTACACTATCGAATCAAGCTAAGAAATATCAATTCAAAATACATATGATCCTCTCTACATGGCCATTCAAAAAAAATGCAAGTGTTGTTCTCAAAATGCATGGTCCTTCTCTCCCCCCTTTTCATCAATCAGTAGCTTGGGAATGAGTAGTTTCAGCCTTAGGGTTGACTAGTTCCCCCTGAATAGCAACAACCTCCCCCTAGACTGGTGTTGGTGTGTGACTCAGCAAATGTGAAAGTAGACTCAAAGGTAGTATAAGTAGATGCTAGAGTGTTATCTTGGGCAAGCAAAGTGGGAATAAGAGATGAAGGTGCTTTTCTCTCAAGTCTAAGTGACATCCTCCCAAAGCTATCGAACCTCAGAGGTAAGTTGAGCAAATGTAGAAGAGGGGCATGATGGTGGCTATGTTGTAGATGGGACATGTGATGAAGAAGAAGCTTGCTCTTCAGGGGTCCTTCTATATCTCCTCTTTAGCTCTTATCCTCCTCCCCCTAAAAGAGTGTCCTATCTGATTCTTCTCCTCTTCCTTCCTCTTCACTAGATTCCTAATCATCAGACACCTCCCTTCTATGTTTCTCTTCTATTTTAGCTCTATACTGTTCCTGAGTAACATGCATCCTTTTTGGGAGAGTGTCTCCAACTTAGTCCTTTTTATATGTGGATATGGTGAGAACAGATTCTCCTAATGTGGGAACAGAAAAATACTCAAATACCTTGGTTAGCCACATTCCATATGGAATGACATGATCAATACTTTATTGCATGTAATTGAAGGCATTGAAGATTAGTTTTGGCAGGTTCACCTATTGGTAATTGTAAATCATGTATAAGATCTTTGCCTTAGAGGCTATTACCTACTTTGTTCCCCCCAGCTTTGGGACTATCACGCTTTTCATGACCTTTCTTAGCATTCTTACTTATATAGAAAGGTCAATTATCCTCATATAATGGTGAGTATGATCATATGTGATTCCAAAGGCTCCTTTGGACAAGGCATTGAAGTATTCCTCGTTCTTCATGCTTGGCTCTTCCTCATTAGTTGGCACCCCAAGTAACTCACCTAGCTATCTATCGAGTGAAGTAAGATGTGTACCAAACTTAATGTTTACACCCTTTACAACTTTGCAATATCCACTAGGATTTTAACTAAACAAGAATATTAACACTAGTTCATGAAAAATGGGTGTATCATACTTCAACAACTCACTCCATCCTTGGTAGTTTATCATGGCCCAAATAATTAATTTACATTTATCTAGGAAATCAAAGTCAATGTTCCTAGGCACTTATACTAGCCTCCCAATCATGGTGGTGTAAAACTTATATTTCCTCCCTTCAAATCTGGAAGATCACTTGGATTAAACTAAGGCCTGGGAACCTTTTTCCCATTGTCTATATCTAGCAACGTCTTCAAATCAAACATCTTAACATTCTCACTTCTACTCTTTCACCCATTTGAATTCCACCACATCTTCTCCATCATGATCAAAGAATGAGTAGGTTGAGAAGTTATGAGCCACTTGCAAAGTGGACTCTCTTGGACTCTATGGAGGTTCTAGAAGTGGTGCCTCTTGAAGATGATGCTCCTCCACACTTCCTAGGGCGCTTCAACCCCCTTGAAGGATTGGAAACTACAACCTTACATTCCACATGATGAAGGGAGTGTTGTGAATGATGAAAATGGGTAAAGAGGGGTGGAAGTCTAATGCCTTTTGGGCAGAATAAGGTTTTAAAGGAAATAAGGGCATCAAAATGTAAAGATAGTGAAATAAGAAATGAACTCGCATGAAGGGGTTTATATTCTTTTGAATCAATAGGTGCCTGGGACTATGGCTAACCGGGGACTAGGCGGCTCCCATGCTAGAATTGTATTTTCTAAGTTTTTTCAATTTCTCTCTTTTCTAATTCTTCCCTATTATTTTTCTAATCATCATTTTCAACAATTCATCACAACATTTATACAAAATACCACAAACAATACATTTTTTACAATTTTCAATCATATCATCACAAATGCATAGCTCATTTTAATTTTAACAATGCATGTTTCTATATGTTTGTGTTTACCATTCCTAGTTCTCTTCTAATTTTATAAAAACTCTCTGGGGACAATGTTTGAGTGAAGATATCTACAAGTTGGACAATGTTTGAGTGAAGATATCTACAAGTTGGGCATGCTTTTTTGCATGGCCTCTAATAAAATGATGCCTAACCTCAATATGCTTAGTTCATGAATGTACCATTATATTTTTCTTTAAGCATATTACAATTGTATTATCACACCTAATGGGAATATTTTTGTAGATCAGACCATCATCTAGAAGTTGTTGTTTCATCCAAAGTAATTGTGCACAACAACTCCTAGTAGCAATGTATTCAACTTCTAGAGTGGAGAGAGCAACACTAGTTTGCTTCCTTGAAAACCAAGAAACCAACATATTTCTAGGGAATTGACAGGTTCTACTTATGCTCCTCTTATTAACTTTATAGCATCTAAAGCTTACATCTAAATATCCAATCAATTCAAAGGTCGATCCTTTTGGACAATAGAGCCTTAGGCTTGGTGTGTCCATTACATACTTGTAACACCCTGCTCTTAAGGCACTACTAAATTACAATTTAAAGGAAACTTCATGCGGAGTCATTGATGGTTTAAATTATAATTCCTTCTAAGTGTATGGACATATAGCAATATAGTGTGCAATGTAAGGGTCGATCCCACAGAGATTGGTCAAATTGACTTAATTAATTTTAGTTACTGAACTATCCTAACCTTAAATGAATGTATTTATAACTATATGAATACAAGTAATTATTGGTGTAATTTTAGAATTTCAGAAGCTTAATGGAATGAAAGTAAATCAATGGCTAAATATAGTGCAGAGAGATTAGCAAGATGAAGTCTAGGGATCCGGTTTCACTACAAGATGATGCCCCTTTGCTACTGGAATGTTGGATTCAATGCCTCACTTGGGTTCATTCTTTCATAAGTAAGATTATTACTGTTAGGTGTGTGGGTTTAAATCAAGTTTTTTCACTTGTTCTAATTACATATGGTGTGTAGCATAATTTAGGTGAAATCCCATTAAGCTAAAGAATATAATGTTGGTTCCCGAAGTATGGCTTAACCCAAGAGGACAGGGGTGAATTGGGTATATAAAAATTCTTTACTTAACCCTTATTAAAGCATTTTTCTCTTTTTGTGATTGTATATGGTGCATTATAAGATAAACAATAAAAAGAGTAAAGTTCTTGAAAGATAAAATAAGCAAGCAAACACATACGCAGACAACATTATTTTTATAGTGGTTCGGGAACCCCGTCCCTGCATCTACTCTTCCAAGAGCACACACTCATTGTGCCTTGGGTTTCACTATATCCCATATAATGGAAATACAAAGTGTTCCTAGCACTCTTCTAAATTCCAGCTCTAGGGGGCGCAAACAAGTATTCCCAACATTATTTTGGTTTCACAAGCTCTCCAGGAAACTCACTGATTTTTATGATCACCAGCAAACTTGATGGTTTTCTAGAGATCACCAACAACTCTCTAGTTTTCAGATTAACTAAAAAATTTATACACTTTTACAAAGTGTTATAATGAAGTATAGGGGAAGATATGATCTTTTACAACTCTAACAATATAGAAAGATCTTCCTAAAATTTAAACTCAATAGCCATAAGGATATGAAGGTTTAAGCTCAAGGATAGATAACTGAAGGTTTAAGCTCTTGGCCATAGGTGGAAGGATTTGCACAAGGTTAAAGGTTAAGTGTAACTAAAAAGTATTCCTTCACCACCTTTGAATTGTCTCATCTCTTCTCCCTAAATAGCTCTCTTGAAAACTTGAAGTTGGAGGAGGATGATCTTCATTGAATGCAGAGACGAAAGTAGATGAGTAAGAAATAAATGTAGAAGACCGTTTTGATAATCTCCCATTTGAAAATGCCATCTTCTAATCAATTCCCATATGCTTAGAGTCATTCTGTACTGCCGACCTTAACATAGAAGAAGGCAAATTGCTGGTTCAAGTAACTGATGAATGAGGAGATGCTGCAGCTCTAACATGATTCATGGTTTTGGAAAGAAGACAATAAATTTTGATAGATTTAGCTCCTCAACTTTGACTAGTGCTTTGTTGCATTTGTCTAAAGTATTAGATGAAATTTCTTTCTAGCTGGACAGACTCTGTTCATCATCTACTTTATCCATAATTGATTCCAGACTAAGTTGGGCTTCTTTAGTTTTAGACAGATGTGTTTTCCTTTTTGAACTTCTTCTTATACCTGTTGCCTTTTTATTATTTCTTGAGATTTTGAATAGGATATTTAGATTGACATCTTTGAGCATATATCAAAATCTTTGTAACTTAAACTTTTAGAAATGTGGTAGATAATCAGAACAAATATCTGTAATCTTGCACCTAGAGAATTGAATGAGTTCTTGATGTTTGATTTTTGTTTAACACTTAGAACCTTCAAGCATTTTGTTCTTCTTCAATGAATTATTTGTTTTTACCATCCAGAAAGGTTATAAACTACTGGAAGAATATTATTGCGAAATCCAACTACTATAAAGTATGGAATTTTTTATATTTGAAAATAATAAATTTTCACTGTAGCAAGTTACTATAATAGGTCACTATAGCACTGCTTCGTCTAAAGTAAGTTGCAAACGAATTAGTTAGCTTTGTCTGTCGGTATTGCAAAGTGGGCTAGACTTCAAGGTAAATAAAATTTTTATGTAATAAATTAAATTGAAACAATTTTATTCAAGGTAAAATTCACTTTTGGGCAACAATATTTGATACAAAAGTATAAACTTATGAAGGATGGTATGGTGATGCAAAACAAGCATGTGTGGTATATAAATATATGGATTTTTATGATACATGTGTATGGACTAGTTTATGCACTGCCAGAGCAGTATTGTGGAGCAACCTTAAGTTGCCCCACCATCTTTCCAAAACACCATTCGTTTCTCCCTCTCTTGCACCCAATGACCAGCCCTCTTCCTCCCCATTTCTCTTCAATAATCTATGTTAGAAATTACGCTAACGAACCCTAATCTCAATAACCTGCATTTACTTACCTAAATCATCAAGTTTGGACAAGTTTAAGAAGGTTGAAACAAGTTGTTAATCCCATTTTATTTCTATTTATGTTGTATCCTTGAAGATCTGGGTGGATTTCAACATGGAAAGGAAGGTAATGCAAATTTCCCTAGTCAATTTCATCCAATATTTTTGCTAGGGTATTATTCTGTTCGTGGGGTTTAAGTGGGGCTGGAAATTCTGGATTTTCTTGGGATTTTGATAGGAGAAATTGATTAATCATTAATGGAAACTTGATTCATGTGGTTTTGGCATTATTGGAACTATATTGCTGCTCGCGAAAATGGGTAACAATATGGTTGAGCGTGAGCTAGGGTTTGGGTGTGTATGGACTGTACATGACATGCAGAATGGTTATCATATTTAACTAGTAATTTCATGATGAATGTAGGATGTTAATTATGCCAAGAAATAATTAATTATTGTTGGAATTATGTATTTACATTATGCATACAAGTTATTTGGTGAAATGTGTCAATTGAAGCTTGTTCAAGAATGAAGGTGAATGGGCAGCTTATAAAATGAACTTTGGAGATTATTATTATTAATATTTTTTGATAATTATTTGTTAATTTCAATGGAAATTAAGTTTATATAATGGGTATTGAATAAAATATGAGGTAAGTTGCTGAAATTTACAATGCAAATGATCTGTTTGCGGAAATGCTTCAATGCGAAGCTGATTGAATGTGTAGGGAATGTTTGGTGATGACTTAGAGAAATATTATGCCTAATTAGATTTCTTTAAAGTTAATTGCATGTTAAACATGTTGAATATAGGTTGTATAATGTGGGTGATCCATGGAAATAAAGATATGTGGCTGAAATGTATGATCTAAGAGATGAATCCTATATGTTACTGAAATGCCTATATGAAAAGTGAAATATGATGAAATGATTTTGATGTCACACAAATTACCCATAAAACAGACACTAATAGAAGGTGTTTTATATACTAAATCAATGCTTAGATGATGGTTAAAAGAATGGGTAACAATAGGAATGCTTGGGAATAGAAATTCACACTTGAAATTGCTTTAGAGGAGTCCTAAATTGGATAACTTTGTAAATAGATTTTTATAGGTTAACATGATATTTAATTGTCTTGAAATCATGCACCAGTTTATGTAGTTGAAACCCATGCCAAATTACATATCTTATTTATAATACATGTGTAAATTGATTTTTTGCGTATGTTCTA
Source organism: Pouteria campechiana (assembly GCA_036873735.1). Lineage (NCBI taxonomy): Eukaryota > Viridiplantae > Streptophyta > Magnoliopsida > Ericales > Sapotaceae > Pouteria > Pouteria campechiana. Next base: position 25,512 of record JAYJMB010053140.1, read on the forward strand.
TGTGTAGGATAAATTGAGTGTGGATAAGAAGTTGTGGAGCTTATAGAGTCATGAAATTTGGAAAATCTGGAGGTAAGTAGGCTACCTTTCTTGTTTTTTGAATGCATGAATATAAAATATCCTATTGTTTGAAAATTTGGGCATGTATGTTTTGTTTTGGAAATTGTTGAGATCCTTTGCTTATCTAAGGAATGAGATTTATGATGTTTTGTAATTATTGAATGTCAAAGATTGATGTTATCCCTTATTCTACGCATAAAGATATTATTTTCATGTGTGGGTGCCTAAATGCGAGGGATAAAGAGTATCTCTAGATTGAAATAGTGGATGATTATGATCTAAGGTAATTGTATTGTGCAGTAGGGATAATAAATATCCAGTCTAGAATTCTTTTGAATGCGCAAATGTATTTTGGGGATAAAGGATATCCCAGGTTATTATACTAAATGATATATATCATATAATGTTATATAAATATGTGTATTAATGGAATGATGAACATTCTGTGATAAAGTATAATTATGTATGGTGTGCCTAAATGGCAAAATTTTGTATTTTATGCTTATTGAACATAGTGTTGATATGTGGTGCTTGCATGGCATGATATCTAATTTTTGTTATTATATGCCTGAAAGGCGTAGAAGATGCAAGAAGAGAATGAGAATTTGAACCTCATGATATGATTATTTTGTGTTGTTCATCTCAAGACGAGATGAAAATGTATTGTATTTATGATGATAAATGAATATAGGAGAATACTATTGTTTATGCATGTTCTGGGTTAGAATATGTTATGTTGATTATTTATTTTTTTGTTATTTATGCCTACTTATTAAGTTGCCCAGACTCATCCCTTCTTAATATATATCTTTTAGCTGACAGGACAGATAAAGAATTCTAACTGTGGATTGGCACTGTTAAACCAAATTTGAAGACATTTTAATGATGAAATTGTAAATTGGGATTGGAATCCCTTCATATTACTTCTTTGTAAATTGAAAGTGTAATTAAATTTCTATAATAAGATTAAAATGATGTATATTGTATAGTGTGGGCATGTCATAGTGATATATATGTAATTGTAGTTGTGTGATTGCCATCATGACCCGATTCTGATCTTGGGCGGAGTTATAAGTATGGGTTCAGTGTTTATTATTTAAATGTACTTGATGTTTTATATCACAGGATTATTAATTGGATGTGATATTACCCATGTATATCGGGTGCAAATGCCTTATATATTAGGGGAAACTCTGCCAAATTTTTGGTAAGATTCTTCTCTGAAATATAAGATGGTAGCGTTCCGCGTTGGCCTCAAGGTGGCATGGTTAAAACGCATAGGATGGGGGCGTGGAGCATTATAATAAATGACCAAAAATACCACAAATAGAACATACCTTAGCGGGAATTGGTTGTTTCTGGTTCATCACCATGGAGCACATCATTTTCAATTGCTTGGCAAGATCTAACATCTACACAAAAAGCTCAGTGTTAGAATTCAATTCATACATTCTTCTGGAATTACCTCTAACACTGATCTGTTGTGAGTTTGTTCCAAGCATCTCATACAGTTCATATATCTCCTTCAGGATCTTTTCTCCCATCTATTCTTCTTCCTTGCAATCATAGCTTAGCAAAAAGATAGAAAGAAACAATTAAAAATCCTAAATATAATAAACCTACAATAAGGAGAAATAAAAATTGTAACTAAATTAATCAAATCAATTTAGAACCATTCCCCTGCAGCAGCAACAAAAATGTGGTGGTTCAAATTATAATTTCTTGCAAGTGTACAGATATATAGCAATATAGTGTGTAATGCAAGGTTTTATCCCATAGAGAATGGTTAAACCAACTTAATTAATTTTAGTTATTAAATTATCTTAATCTTTAAAGAATGTATTTATAAAAAAAGAGACTTGGAATAATGCTTGATATAATTTTAGAATTTCAAAAACTTAATAGAATGAAAATAAATCAATGGATAAATAAAATGCAGAGAGATTATCAAGATGTCAAAGAGTCTAGGGAATCGATTTCACCACTAGATGATACCCTTTTGCTAATGAAATATTGGATTCAATGCTTCACTTGGGTTCGTTCTTTCAAAAGTAAGATTATTACCATTAAGTGTGCGGGCTTAAATCAAGTATTTTCACTCGTTCCAATTACCTATCGTGTGTAGCATAATTGAGGTGAAAACTCATTAAGCTCAAGAACATAAGAACTAAAATAGTATGGGTTATCATATGGTGTCTACCTTAATCATGCTTTGATAATCAATCTAACTCATCATATTGGTGATCCAGCAATAAAATAAGTTCAATCATTGCAAACAACATCATGAATGAAACAAGATCATATAACATTAATAACCAACAATCCATAATAAAGATTATCAAAAAGAGTTATATTTTTACCCTAGAAAAAGAGATTTAGTTCATAAAAGAAAATAAAACAACTCTCTTGGACAGGATGATCTCAATGAAAAACATCTTCTCTCCTTCTTCTTTTTTACTTTCCATTTCTCTTTTTTCTTTACTAGAACACTCCCAGAATTCAGCCTCTAAACCTTAGAGAAAACTCTCCAAATGGAAGTGAAAAGTCCCCTTGAAAAACCCTAACTTTTTACTTGAAAACCTAGCCTCTACGCAATGCGAAAAAATCCTTTCATTCAAGATACTTACTAAGTAATCTAATGAAACTTATCCTTCATCTATCCTTCCATGAAGTGACAATGTGTGTGTATATTATATTTCATGCTACATGCATTCTTTTTAATCAACAATGTGCAAACCAGTGATTCTAATGATCTTCACAAAATATCACATAAGCTTGCTTTTCATGATCCCTCTCCACTAATGTAGACAACTCTGTTCACTTGGATCAATAGGTCATTGTTAAGCTTGTGATGGGGCCTTGGGTTTGGCTAACAAAGAAAACAAGTAAGTATTCACAAAGTAAGAGATCATAATGAAATTGCATATGAATGTT
>JAYJMB010053151.1:0-28503 GCA_036873735.1 Pouteria campechiana
CAACAAACATGACATAATTCAATCCAAGGGATATTAGTTATCCCTAGCATTTATGCTGACAAACCAATATAAACATTTATCATCAACAAATATGAGATATCCAATATCCCTAGCCAAAACACAGAAGCCCGGATTCAAATCAATGGCATATTCCTTATCCCCAACCAATCATACATTCAAACAAAACTAGGGGCGTCTATTTACCTTGAGTGAATCACTACACACTCTTCAAGCTCTATGCCTTTTCATCATTCTCAGATCATCCTGTATATAGCGATAATACTATTCATTTACAAACATAACTCGAATTGATTCATTTCAAACCAATGAATTAGATACTATGATTGATTTATTGCTAAACCCATATATTTGCTAAATGCACAATTGCATATTTATCAATAAGTAGTCAAAAGCCAACATACTCAACAAGGGTTCTTAAGGAATCTCATTTCTAACCATATGCAATCATCATACAAGTTAATTATCATGCAATTAACTTCAATAATGATCTAATTAGATGTTTAATCTAATTGATTTGTGGCTTACATAGCCCAAACACAAAAATGCTCTTTAATTCCTAATTAGGGCATGATCAAATATTTGATTTCACTGGTCCAAATCACCCCATATAAGTCTCAAATAATCATAATCATACAATTAATTATTTATCCCATGATTAATACAACATAAATTATAAAATGCCCAATTACCACTATTCATAAAAACCCTAATTCAACAAAATTCAAAATTTCTCATGCTAAATCATTATAATCATTGTATTAACTCATTCCCCCATGAATTTATAACCATATACATCAATTTTAGCCCCAAAATTTACATTTTAGACATTGGGTTCCAAACCCTAAAAATCAAAATAGGAAATTTGGTTGGGAAATCGAGGTGTAGCTGTCCTCCCCAAACGAAGGACCAAGCTCCCAACTTATGTAGCTCCATCCATTTGGAGAAATTTAGCACTTTCTTCCATTTTCTTCCATTTTTCATAGTTCAAAATGGGTGAAATTTAAGTTTAACTGAAAGATCACAAGTTTATCTAACTAGGCAAGGTGATTTCCTAACTAGATTAGCAAGAAATCAAGCTAAAAGGGGCTAGGGCATGATAGGAAAAGAAATGGGACAGAATGAAGAAAGAACAGAACATTCGATCTCAAAAAGTTAGATTTTCTAATTTAAAATAGTAACCGGAGCCACAACCCCAACTTCTGGCACCGCGACGCTAAAAAATTCTGCTCGCACCCCTTTTGCCTTTCTCAAGATCCGGCGCTACAGCCTCTAATGGCTCCAAATTTGATGTAGGAGATAGTCTAATTAAATTAAACATATCTTTCCCATACGATATCCAAATGATGCAATTAATGAGGCATTAAAAATTTAACTTTAAGATCTACAAATTTCATGTTAACCACTCTTTCCAAATCAGTCCCTATATATGTCAACAATTTAAATAAAATGACCTAATTTAGTAATTTTGGTACTTTTTACCCATGTAGAGAAGTTTTGGTACATTAATTATTACTTTCTCATACAATATCTAAATCATGTGATTATTAATTAAATAAAAATAAAATTTCAAGATCTATAATTGTTATGTTGAAAACGTTTTCAAATTATTCTATTATACATGTCAAAAATTAATCACAAGTGACCCCTTGTTCAAATTCAACATTTTCTTAACATACTCTTCTGCTCAATACACAATCTCACTTTTTCAGTTATATTAAAAACAACTCTAATATATTCGATTATTCAAGTATCAATTAGTCAAATTTAACACCCTAGGTGTTACATTGAGGAGTTATGGAACTTGACGAATCATGAGGTAAGTAGGTTCTTTCTTGGTTGCATGTATGAAGGTTGGGGACATTGATTATCCCATTTGTTTGAATCTGGCCATGTATGATTAGTTGGGGATAGTGAACATCCCATGATATTAGTGATATGTATATGCATGTGTGGGTTAATGGGGATAGTGGATATCCTATTTTTCAGTAGAGGTGGATGTTTTTAGGTTTTATGAATATGTGAATGTTGGGGACACAAGGTATTCTGTATCATATATGTATGTGTAATGTCACTTATTCTTATGTATGGATGTCTAAATAAAAGAGATAGAGAATATCCCAAGTTTACACTAATATATCCCATTATTATGTACACTATATTGATGAGTTATGGGAATAAGAACTATCTCATGAATCTTATTTTATTGTATATGTATGAATGTAAGAATTAGAGGGGATTTTGAGTATCCTAGAATGTCATATATGATAATTGAATGATTATGTATATAGATGGAATGGGAAGCATTCTGGGAATTGTATTTGAACATAATGATATGACGTGTGATGCCTATATGTCATAGTACGCCTAAAGGGCATAGAATGTGTATCTTGGAATATTGAAGACAGAGCCTCATGGATGCATATTCACGAAATGATTGCATTGTTATATTGTATTTATGTTCTGGTTTAGAACATGTGATTTCTGATTGATTATTGTTTACTAACGTGCCTACTTACTTAGTTCGCCCGAGACTCACACCTTCTTATTCCATGTTTTTAGTGAACTGGTCAAGCAATGAAGCCCAATGATTGGTTGGGGCTAGGAAACAATATTTGAAGATGTTTTTATTGTATTAGTATGAATGAGAAATGTAATCTAGTTGTGTCATTTGTAATTGTATTCAAAAGATTTCATATAATGTATAATCTAATATATGACATATCATAGTGAGCTAATTATATTATCGTGATTAGAATTTTATTATTCTTGGAAGAGTAACTTGCCATCATAATTGGTTTCGATCTTTGATAGGCAACTGTGGGTGTGGGTATGAGTTTTGTGGTTAGTATTGTTGTTTTATAATTATTGAAATATCAATTTTATATGATTAAATATATAACAGGTGTAGATTCTTATATTTCAGGGTAGACTCCTCTAGATTTTTGGCAAAATTTTCTTTTAGAAATGGGGAAAATACAGGGTAAGGGGAAAATGCATAGGCCTCTAAGTGGAGTATTACAGAATGGTGTCAAAGCCAAGTGGTTATCTAATACCAAAAGTGATAAGCCCCAATCATGATGGTAATGGTTATGGGAAGGAGGCAGGAAATGACATGCCTATGATGAGTTAATGTACTCATAAGGAATATGAGAGAATAATAGTTTATGGATAACTCGAAGAGGTGAGAAAGGGAGATATTAATATAAAATAAAAGTGATAGTATTGTGATAGCACAAAGATAACTTGATAATGCATATGGTTGGGGGCATATAATTGCTATGATCAGAGTAGTGCAATGAAGCATGGCAGTGCCCATATGTGCATGTGAAATGTGAAATTGAAATAATGAAATTATGAAGTTTCATGAATAGGTATTGAAAACGGAAAATGAATTCAGTTTTATTTGTTTAAGAGGGTTGTGATGGAATCATTGGACTCCTTAAGTCAAGAGGGTAGTGTAAACCTTGTTGGTTTTTTGATTGCTTTGATTGGATGACATGTTATGGCATAAGTCCTAGAGGTGTATCTGTGTAAATGACATGGACAGAGTAGAATGCTTGGCTTCTCCAAATGGGGGGCATGCAGTCAAGCTCAGCAAAAAGAGAGGCGTCTTGGCATTTTTTCTAGCTAGCATAGGCAAAATCTGGATATTTTTACTTTGACAACACAATGCTACTCGCGTAGGCAGCATGGAGAAATCCACAAGGCGTGTAGTCAAGCAAAGACTTCTAAACCCACTACCAGGTTGCGTAGACAGACTTCTCCAAATGAAAGGCGCATAGTTAAGCTTTACAAAAGTGGAGGTAGTGTAGGCAACATCTTTCCAACAAAGTTTAGGCATGCAAACGGGCTCTCCAGCAATGCGTGTAGCCAAGCGTGTAGTCAGGAGGTAGGGTAGACAACATAGAAACAACCATTTTATCCCACCAAGACGGTTGAAGCAGCGACAAAGGGTGTAGTTGATGTTGAAAATTCAAGGCGTGTAGTCAAGCTTTATAAAAGTAGACAGGGTAAAAAACCCATTTCTTTGGCTAGAGTAAACGAGCTAAAACCCCATTTCTCTGGCTAAAGTAAACGGGGTAAAAACCCATTTTTCCAGCTAGCATAGATAGAGTTGATCATGTGGAAAATTCAAATGCAATGCATTCGGCATTTGAATTATGATAAAGCTCCATGATAGGTTTTGAAGACATGGAATTTTGGTGAAATGACCTAAAGCCAAAGAATTTTATTACATGATGTAGCCCACTTGGATTAATTCATTTCTGAATTATATGACTACATTGTTCCAAAATATGATGAAATTAAATCAGAATCTCAAGACACCACCCAAACCCAGATGATTGTTATTTAAGTGTTTTAAAAATCCAAATGATATTTCCAATCAAATTATATTATTGGAAAATGCATGATAAGATACTTAAAATGAGCCAAAATTAAGTTGGGTTGAAATCATGGTTAATGGAAAATTTCTTGACAACGCTCTCAAGGAGTGCAGTTAAAGGAAAAATCTCTAACATCTCTTCTAATGAGTGTAGTCAAAGGCAAAATCTTGACAGCGTAAAAATCCTGACAATGCTCCCAAAGAGTGTAGTCAAAGGCAAAATTTCCCGACACCACTCTCAAGGAGCGCAGTCAAAGATAAAAATCCTAACACCGCTCCCAAGGTGTGTAGTCAAAGGAAAATTTCCTGACACTGCTCCCAAGGAGTGCAGTCAAAGGAAAATTTCCTGACATCGCTCTTAATGAGCGCAATCAAAGGCAAAATCCCTAACACATCTCCCAAGGAGCTCAATCAAAGTTAAAATCCATGACACTACTCCTAAGGAGAATAGTTAGAGGCAAATCCTTGACTACACTCCTAAGGAGCGTAGTCAAGAAATTTACATTTTCCTCCTAGGAGTGTAGTTGGGAATTTTGCAAGTTTTACCTAAGGAGCGTAGTTGGAAATTTTGCAATCCACCCCCAAAGAGTGGAGTCAGGCCTTGGGAGCCTATAAATACCCCTTCATTCTCTCATTTGGGAGATACGACTTACTTGGTTTGAAGGCTTTGAGGATTCTTCACGAGGTAGGTGTCTTCCCTGACGCAAAAGGCTTTTAGCCTACTAGATATTTACTCTTCACAAGGTGGGTGCCTCCCTTGACGTTAGAGGCTATTAGCCTATTAGATATTTTTCTTAGTGCATGAGGGCACCCTACCATGGTACACACATGGGTCCTACCCATGTTGTGATAATGGTGGGTTCCATATGATTAAAAGATAACAAGATGCTGTTGGATTGAACATTTAAAACATATTTAAACTGACAAAATACTAATTAAATTATGAAAATGACAGAGTTGTTTTGGAAGACGACCCATGAAAATTAGGAAGATAATGACATATACCCTACCCATTATCTCAAAGATGATTAGGGAATGTCATTAGTGCAAATCATGGTTAGGCTTAATTAACTCAAAGTATAATTAGGCTTAATTAATATAACCTGGATCTACGATCTCTCATAGGTTAAATGGCAGAAATTGCCTACTTTTGGTTTTCCATAGGATATTGGAAAACACCACCCACTAAATCACTCAAAAGCCTAAGTCTAGGATTGAGTAATTGAGTCATGGCTCACCAAGTCAAATCTTAGCAAACAACACTTATCCAATCACTCAACAGCCTAAGTCTAGGACCAAGTCACAGAGTCAAACCTTGGCAAAACTACATCCAATCACCTAAATTCAGTCATCTTGGTCCCACTCTTCCTAAGCTTCTCATGGGCAATTGAGAGAGCCGAGCTAAATCTAGTCAACCTGGTCCCACTCTTCTTAACCTTCTCATGGGTAATTGAGAGAGCCAAAATAAATCCAGTCATCCTGGTCCCACTCTTCCTAAGCTTCTCATGGGTAATTGAGAGAGCCAAACTAAATCTAGTCATCTTGGTCTCACTCTTCCTAAGCTTCTCATGGGTACTTGAGAGAGCCAAGCTAAATCTAGTCATCTTGGTTCTACTCTTCTTAAGCTTTTCATGGGCAATTGAGAGATCTGAGCTAAATCTAGTTATCCTAGTCTCATTATTCTTAACCTTCTTATGGGTAATTAAGACAATCAATCTAAACCTAGTCATCTTGGTCTAACTCTTCCTAAGGTTCTAATGGGCAATTGAGAGAGCCAAGCTAGACCCAGTCAACCTGGTCCTACTCTTCCTAAGCTTTTCATGGGCAATTAAGAGAGCCGAGCTAAATCCAGCCATGTTGGTCCCACTCTTCCCAAGCTTCTCATGGGCAATTGAGAGAGCCGAGCTAAATTCAATCATCTTGGTCCCACTCTTCCTAAGCTTGTCATGGGCAATTGAGAGAGCCGAGCTAAATCTAGTTATCCTGGTCCCGCTCTTCCTAAGCTTCTCATAGGTAATTGAGACAACCGAGCTAAACCTAGTCATCCTAGTTTAACTCTTCCTAAGCTTCTAATGAGCAATTGAGAGAGCCGAGCTAAACTCAGTCGACCTAGTCCCACTCTTTCTAATCTTCTCATGGGTAATTAAGAGAGTCGAGCAAAATTCAGTCATCCTAGTCCCACTCTTCCTAAGCTTCTCATGGGTAATTGAGAGAGTCGAACTAAATCCAGTCATCCTAGTCCCATTCTTCCTAAGCTTCTCATGGGCAATTGAGTGACTTGAGTTATATCTAGTCACCTTGGTCCCACTTTTTCTAAACTTCTCATGGGCAATTAAGAGAGCTGAACTAAATCCAGTCATACAAGTTCCACTCTTCCTAAGCTTCTCATAGGTAATTTAGAGAGCCAAGCTAAACCTAGTTAACTTGGCCCGCTCTTCCTAAGCTTCTCATGGGCAATGTGAGAAAGTTGAACCAAACCTATATTACCTATTTTCTTCTGGCCTCTTTCAGTTAAATATAATAGAGATCACCTAGTCCTGAGTCCTTTTGGGATATACTAATTAGGTTGCAAACCACTTACTGTCTCTATAGTTTTTTATAGTTTAAATAATAGAAATCTCCTGGACTTGATTTCATCCAGGATAAACTAATTGGATCAAAACACTCATTCTTTAAGTTGATCCAGAATCTAGCAACCTAGTCTAGAGCCATGTCATCCTCTTCGCCCATTAGCTTGAGGTGATTTCCTAAATATCAAGTCATGACAATGTGCTTGGCGATTCCAAAGATGACACACATTTATTTTGAGAGAGTGTGTGTTTTATTTTCGGGTCTCTAAGATGCATTGTACTTTTTCTTTTAATCAACGATTTTCTCCCATTGTAGAGATGTAGTTAGGACTACTTATGATCTAGGATGTGAATATATAATTTTTTGATGTACACAGCAAGTGTAATTAATTATGAAAATTATTTGATTCATTTCATAAATGATAAATCTTCATGTTATTCCATTTTTATTTTAATTCCTCTTTTTGTACTTGTTATAAAAATAGTGAACCCGACATGAAACATCCCACCCTTCATATTTAATGAAAAGTAATATCAATGTATTTTAGAAACCTTATTTTTTATGGAACCACTTCTTTTACTTTTTGTAGATCTTCAACCATTTCCACATTCACTCTCTCTCCTTTCCAAAGCTCAATCCTAATGACATCATCACTCACATTTGGATTCTTGCAAAGTGGTGGATTTGCCATAAACACCCCAAAGTTTTGATAGGAGTTTCCCTCACTCCATCATGGTGTTGATTGACTTGACACCTGTAGTTTACAAGAGGGAAGCGGCTCCAATTCCTCCCTCACCCAAAGCTATGTCAACAGCTTCCAAGACAGTTTTGGCAGCACCCAAGGTTGCTCTAATAGCTCCAAAGGTTGCTTCTCTTACCTCAACCTCTATCAGTAATGAGGTTGGAGAGAAGAAGCATAATAAGAACAAAAATGGAGGAAGGCTATTCCTCCTCCTATTCCTTGAGTTGTCGAAGATGAACCTATCTCCGACGCCGCTTCAAGAAATTCCAAAATCAGAAGTAATCAGGCTTCTTCCCATGTCAAGAAGAAAATGAAGGTGGCATCTCTCCACCTTCTCAAGACGATGAAGGGGAGGCAGACAGGAGATCTCTTCAATCCTAAGTTTGCCAATCATTCTGAGAGGTATGCACTGCGCAAGACTCCTAAGGGCTCTGCTCAGCTTGGCCGAAGGAATGGAAAGAGGATAATGAAGAAAGCAAAGTTGAAAAAGAGATCAGCAGGTTGACTGCCCAAGAAAAGAAGGAAGGGTGGAAGCTACCTTCTGAGAAGCACATTACAATAGCAAAAAGACCATCTCCATCTCAGGATGAATACTTGGGAAATAATATATTTGCTGACCTCGCAAATCTCTCTTATTCTCAGATGAGAGAAATTGATAGGACAGGCACCCTTTAGATCCTAAAAAAGGCATCAAAGATAGAAAAAAGAAAAAGAAGGGGGACTCTAGTAGCCCAAAGAAAAGAGAACAAAAGAAGAGGAAGGTGCAGCCCATTAGTGTCTGTATCACTTCTGCTGACAGGGACCTGTCATCGACACTGCTGTAATACCTATGGTGTTTGAAAGTTACTCTTGTGAAAATGGGTAGAGTTTTATCAATTTGATAAATTTCACTATTTGAAGCTATATAAAGTTAATGAGAAGAAAAGAACTTAAGTAATGAAATTGAGCAAAAACATATTTATAATTAATATGAATGACCTAAAATAGTCATCATATGTATTGAAATGTGTATGAAACATTAGGTTGAGCATTAAATGCAATTTGAAATGAAAATAGCCTATGGAGTTACTTATGGCAGAAAATGATTAGTAAAAAAGAACAAAATAGGTATTTTTGGCAATTGACCCCAAATAAAGTATTAAATAGCTTGAACATGCCCTATTTCATACATGTGATGTGTGTGAAGGGATTATTGGGAGATTTGAAATATTTTACGTAAAATGGGCTATGGTGATCTTTCATAAGTGTAAATGCTAAATTCAAAAAATAGATCATTGTGATTGAATTTTGACATAGATAATAGACTAATTTGAAATAGTATTCAACATAGAACTTGTAGATTAGGAAATTATCGAATACACCAAAACTATTCTAGATGACTAAAAAATAATGAGATGAATAAGATGGGTCAACTTTATTTAAAATTTTGACATGTTTGGGTGCTGATTTGGAAAATATTATTAACATGAAAGTTGTATCCCTAGAAGTTATCTTTTCAATACCTTAAAAATCAGGCAATTTGGACATCATGTGTAGAAGTTATGCTCAAATCACTAATACTATATTGGGACAGAATTTCCCTGCCATGACAATGCTTTTCCCTGTCATGGCAAGGCTTCAGAAAACCATTTTTTTTGATATACAAGAAGTCTCAGCTAGGACAAGGCTTTTTCCTGCCTCGACAAGGCAATTTCCTATTACTACATGGCTTCTGGTAGGCCTATTTTTCCCTACCTAGCAAGTCATTACCGCAGCAAGGGTCAGCTGGTATATCGGAGCACCAGAAAAATGAAATGTTTTAAGCCCCAAACCCATTCCATTTTCATTCTAGTCCATCTTGTTTTCTCCCTTAACAATGTTCTTCCTTCTCCAACTTTATTATGCCCCATTTTTCATTAATTTTGCTAGAAAACATGAGGATTAAGATGGGTAATCAAGCTAGCATGCCTATTGACTTGGGTTTTTGGAATTTGGACGGCAAGAAAAAGAAGAAGATCAGGATTTTATTGATTGGAGGTATCTGCTTGGAGTGTTGGGTTTGGATTCTTGCCTATGGATGAAAGCTACTCTTGAATTCCATAGTAAGATGCTTTTTCCTATCTGAATTTGAGATTTTCGTAAACTAAGGTTTTATAAATTTTGTAAACAATGAGTTTTGGGGGGGAAACTGAGATGGGTAATCATGGGAAAAGTTAGTAATGGGTTGATTACCATGAATTGTGAATGATTTGGTTATGGAAATCATGATTTTTTAGCTTGTTAGGGTTCTATGAATAGTGAATTTTGGGAAATTTTATGATTTTTATGAAGTTAATGTAGGGAAATGAGTTAATATCTGAATTATGATATTTAGGCACTTGTATAGAATATTTTGAAACTGTAAAAATGAATATTGAACTATGACTTAGTTTGGGATAATTGAGAAAAATTATGTATGAGTTATGTAAGCAATAAATTAACTGAATTAAAGAGATATTTGAGTTGTTTTAAAGAGTTTAACTATGTATTATGTTGAATACATATTGATCATGTCATATACAAGATGAATGTAGTATAGTAAAAATGGTTGCGGCAAACTAATCAATTGACTATAGTATCAGATAATTGTACTTTATTGACTTGATGTGAATTAGGCAAAGTTGCCTTTGTAAATAAATGCCTTATTTGTATATATAGGCAAATTGAATATGGATGAGCAGTTGTGAAGCTTGTGGCATTATGGAGATGATTCATTAGTAAGGTAAGTAGATTGTATTTGTATGTTTATTTGATTGAATGAAGATAATCGTTATCTCTTGAGTTTATGTTATGATATGTGAATGTATGAATGGAATGAAGGGATAGTGATTATTCCCTATTTTGTATAGGAATTTATAAGAATGAAGGGGGATGTTGGACATCCCATCAAAGTGAAATGTAATGTATGCTTGATTGAAGGGATAGATTATACCTTGGCTTATTTGATGCTTCATTATGTTAAGGATTGTGAATATCCTAGAATTTGACTATGTGAATTGAAATTTTGAGGATTCCAAGATGTATGTTTGGATGTGTTTTGTTGAGATGATTACGTATTCATTTTGTTAAAGAAATGGGAGGCCTTATGGTTCCCTATTTACATGTTTGGTTTTATGCATTGAACTTTTATGTATGAAATGTGATAAGGGATACGTGATGGATCCCTGTTATTGATTATTGTTTGTTATAGAGTTTACTTACTGAGTCTATTTAGACTCACCCCTATTTATTTTTTTTAGTTGTTAGGTCAAGCCATGGAAGATTATGATGACAGAAAACATAGAAGAGTAATTTATTTGAGAAGTAAATATACCTTATCACAAAATGTTGTATTATTTTAGTGGGATTGGAATTCCTTTGTGTATGGAATTTAAATGTTGAATCCTTGTATTCAAATGATCTTAAATCATGTATAATGAGAAGGAATTGTAAATTTTATTTGTAATTATGGAATTATGATTGTATATGTTATTCAAAAGATCCCAATTATGTAAAAGTGAAATATTGGCATGTCCTAGTAAAGTATTTATGATTGTATTATATCAATTAAAGTCCCTTTAGGTGTATTACCATTATGATTTACTTTGATCTTGGGCAACTATGGAAGAGTGAATGTATGGATGTGTATTTTGGAAGCTGCATCATTATTTTTTGTTTTTGAATTATGTTATTGCTTCAAATGATTTCATAAATTGTTATACAAGGGGAAAACTCATCTATTCAGGTTAGGCTCTGCCAAATCTTAGGCAGAACACCCCACCCTAAAAGTGGGCAAATCTTAGTGAATTCACATGATAAAATGAATGTCGCACCTCGAAAAGTGAGGCGTGACAGCTGCCCAGCCCACCTTGTTAGAGAATGGTCACGAGGTCAATTGGTAGATCTATGGTGCCTCCCCGAAAATTCCATTCTCTGTTAGAGGACGTTGGGAGAGAAGATCAGGTGTCTACATCCCCCTACTAATTGATGCATAGACACCAATCTGCCTTGACAGTCACATCTTATATGGTTGAGGGAAATGCAACTTCTACTCCCATGGAGGAAATAATGAGATAATTGGAACAGCTCGAGACTAAAAATTAGCATTTAAAGGAGACATGTGCACAACAAAATGTTGGTCAAACCTCCAATCTTGGCCAACCATCCAATGTTGCACATCTTCTCAACCTTCCATTCATGGGAATGGTCACGCCGCTGGGACCGTTCGTCTTTAATCTACCAATAGGGGACCTCATAGGAGTATATAACTCACCCCTTGCTTCTCTAGTTGCTTCACCTCAGCAACTTCCTAATATTAATTCTTGTGCATAACCATTTGATGCCAACATTCCACCATAATTGTTTGGTGTAAAGGTGTAAGTATAAACATATCAGATGAACCTGAATCCGACGGCACACTTCAATGAGATGATGAACGACTGGATGGCTCAATGGGAAATAAACTTGCCCTCTCAAGTGCCAAACATATATCATTGGCCATATCCGCTGGAGATCGAGAATGAACAATTCTCACCAAGTTTCCAGGCGATAGACTTCCACACATTTGATGGAATGGATGATCTCAAGCACCATCTCACCCTTTTTAATCTTAAGATAGGAAACTATGTTGTCTATCACAATCTTTGCTTAAGATTATTCGACTCATCACTCAAAGGACTTGTGTTCTAGTGGTACTTGACACTTCCAGCAGGTTCAGTCAAGACTTGGAATGAAATGTAAAACTTATTTTTGGCAAGGCTCTTTATGACCAAGAAAGATATCATATTTGCAGACCTCTCCCTCATAAAGTAAAGGGATGGCAAACTTGTAGAGGAATTCTTGTCTCGCTGGCAGAAGGAAGCCAACAAATGTAAGGCAATCTTAAGAGAGGAATAAAGAGTCTACCTATGCTGTAATGGCATCAAGGTCGACCTTGTAATTCTAGTGAATGAGCAGATCACTACCTTCTAGGTGCCGGCCAATGAGGCAAATCAAAAGGAATGCCTCTTTCCCTCTCTAAAAAGAGTAAAATTAGAGATGATATGCAAAAAGAAAGAACTTTCTAGCCCAAGAAGAAAGAACCAGAAAAAAGGTAAATTAAACATTTCTGTCAATACCACTAAGACCAAAACTGGTGATAATGACAGACAACCAAAGAAAATGGATATCCCAAAGCCAAAATACCAGTACTCTGATAAGGAGGTGGTACCAATTGTATTGAAGCTCAATTAATTAGGAAATATAAAGCTACTGGAACCCTTGTTCCTAGTGAAAGCAGATAAGGTGAACCATCCCCTATACTGCCACTACCATCGGGGTTATCAATCACTTGATGGTTAAATACAAGACAATAAGGAGAATTATTAATGATTGCATGAAGAGTAGAATCATCACACTAAAGAAAAATGCTTAGGTGACATCCAACAACATATCGGTAAAAGAAATTCCTGATTTAGAAATGCTGGAACAAGAGTTTGATCATCAGTTTCCAAAAACCTTTAGCCAAGAGGTGCAAAGGGAAATCATGGTCGATGACGAAGGTTGGGATCTTATTTGCCTAAAAGACATCCCAGAGGTCCATTTAATGAGGTGCAAGGGATGGAATAGTCAGATTAAGCATGGAAAGCAAAAGGAAAGGGAAGAGTGTCAGATTAAGCATGAAAAGCAAAAGGAAAGGGAAGAGTGCCTGAAGGATTTATTCCCATATCCCAAAAGGATATATTGTTGACCATCATGGTTTCAACCATACATTATTGGAGATTACCTCCAGCCTAAGAGACTCAAGTCTTTCTATAAGAAAATGGTGGAGAAAAAGAAGAGAAGAGCCTGCCTTGATCAAGAATGCCCATAACTTTATGCTTGGGGGCCATCATCATCGCTTTCGTCAGCTGTAAACGAAGTATTGGCAACATTTTGGTATAACTTACCAGACTTGGGAATTGGGAATAACCCAAACTTTGATAAAGATAATCCATTTGAATATCTGGTAGTGGCATCCTGTGATCGCATTGGCAAAGGCGAGGCAAACAGGAAGTGAGAAGGTTCTCATAAAAGGCGTGATCACCAGAGGGAGCACCAACGTTAAGGGTTCACTTTATTCAATTTTGATGATTCTCTAGTCACACACCTCCTCTATTATGCTAATGAGTGTTGCGGAGAAAATTTGGATCTTAAAAAATGTATTAGAATTTTGAAAACTCACTTTCTCCGAAAGTGAAGAGGAACTGGTTCTGAACTCCAGCAGTATAGGGTGCTAAAGAGTGGGTCCCCTTACAAGATATATTCTTACTACATATCCTTATAAAAGAAAAGAAGGAATCAGAAAGTCTCTTATTAACTAGGACCAACATTTTGATGAGAATACGACCAATTATATTCATAAATGGAGGGACGCTGCTTGGAGTGTTCCACAATCACTTGTTTGCCTAGAGGTAGAAAAAATTCATCTTTGCCTAGCAAAGAGAGCCTATTTTCACCATCAAATGCCGCATCGCTTCATAGAGGCCTTCGATCAAGTCAAAAAGAAGAAGATAAAGGCGATAAATGACCCTCCAAAGGAGCAAGTGTTCATAGAATTACACATTACAAGGGTCCTTGGATACTTGCAGTACATGAAGGCCCCTATTTTAATGGCAATTTTAGAAATTAAACAAATTCGTTACTTAGGGTTGGCCTATGATAAAGTTATTCAAAGAAGGCTACAAGGTCATGATTAGACACTTATTCCATTATTAAGTCTTGGTGCGAATGATCTCCCAGAACAAGACATATACAATTAGGAGCTTCCCATTTTTGCTAGTTAGTAATATTCATGCCCTAAGACATTGCCAGCCGAATCATTCACATCTTGGGAGATGTTGACTAAAGCATTCATACACAGATTTCATGACTACACTTCTCAGTTTTCTAAGGCACAAGTGCGAAGAATTCATCCTCTTGAAGGAGAACATATTTATGATTTCACCTTAAGATGGTGTAATGTTCATCTTTATTGCCCCGTGTTGTGAGAAGAAAGGCTTATAATATGAGAATACATTGTCGCATTGGGAAAGACCTTTCTGTTGTTATACATGCATGGTTTCTATAACCAATAAAACTTAATTAAAGATTATGTACTAATGGTTATTGCCAAGATTTTAACATGTAGAATCAAGTTGCAGATATTAAGGAAAATTAGCACAAAAAATATATTCTATGGCAACAAGGCTTGGGCAAATAAAGAAGTAAAAAGCGAAGTCTCATTAATAGAAAAAGAAAGAATGAAAAGGATTCGACTGTTTCCATTCATCTATCATAGTAGAAGATTATATCTGATGAATGCAAAACAATATGTACACCATAGACTTCGTCTATCAGAAGCAAGTCACAGTTAAGCTAATGGTCATTTGATGAGAACAGATAAAGGAGTGAAGACCTTCTAGTGGAGTAATGAAAGGATCGTGTGGCAGAGCAAAGACTTCATCTATCATAAATGAGCCAATGATCATCTGCTATCAGCAAACAAAGAGGAGAAGTAAGGATCATATGATAGAAGCAAGATTTCATCTATCATAGTTAAGCTAATGATCATTTGCTGTCAATAGACGAAGCGGAGAAATAACAATCATATGGCAGAGCAAAAATGTTCATATGGTGGAGTAACATATATTCCAACAGACAAAGCCATGAAGAAAATTTATCTGGGCCTTGAAGCTTAGTCTATCACTTATAATAAACAACCCATCAGACAAAGCAATGAAGAAAATCCATCTGCGTTCCAACACTCCGTCTATTACTTACAATAGATAACTCAATAGATGAACTGCTGAAGAAATGAGATATCTGTGCTTCTACATTTTAATAGACAATACAACGGAAAGGATGGTTCATCTGCTACTCATAATAGACAAACTAGAAGATGAAAAAACTTTATCTTATGAACAGCTCGACAGATACTTCATCTATCATAAGTAAAACACTAGCAACGGTCAGGATGAATCATTGGTCTTCGCTCAACATTAATAACATTCTTTTTATATTGGTGAAAACATCAATCATTGTAGCAATACTTCGACTAGAGCTTATTAAGAAACCAGAAATCATCTTCTCCAAGGTCAGTGCTGCAGGCATTTCAGCATACGAGGATTAAGCAAAAGTTAGATATTTCAAAATACACCAATTAGAATGTCTTCTATCATTAATGGAGCTCACCTACTTACAACTAGAATTCAAATTAGCTATAAATGAAGCATCGTTGGAACAGGAGGAACTAACCATGTATTAAGAAAAATCATTCAAAATTCTCTTGAGAGCATTTACTGATCTGAGCTAAACCTTCTATAATCCTTCAAGAGTCAAGAGCCTTGCATTCAAACCTTCCTCAACTTTCTTTGAAGGCTCTCAACCACTTTCGGGAAGATCATTTACTTCTGTATTCGATTTTCAAAAAGCTTCCCATATGTTTATTGAGAAATACTTGTGCTTAAACTTCTGATATTCATCCTTTATAAATTCCTTGAGCTAGTGGTTGAGACTAGACTCAAGAAGAGTTATGACTGTCTTAATGTAGACAAGAGCTATTCATGCCCTCTAGAGTTAGAATCTAGAAGAGTATTGAGAAAATTGTGAATACGCCCCCTAGATCTAGAATCTAAAAAAGTTCTGAAAGCACTATTTATGTCCCATAGAGCTAGAATCTAGAAGAGTGCTGGGAGCGCTATTGTATTTATGCTATTAGGAATAGTGGAACCCAAGAGACTAAGAGAAAAATATTCTTAGAATAGTAGAGTAGAGTGTTTATTCAAACCACTATAAAAATTATTGTCTTATTTATTTGTGCATTTGTTAATTGAGTGATTGATTGCTAGAGGGACAATTAATCTTAAAGGGGTTGAGGAATAATTTGTAAGTACCCAATTCAGCCCTCCCCTCTTGGGTTTTTGCCTAACCTTCAGGACCAACAAGTGGTATTAAAGCAGACTACACAAACATTTGTAGTGATCCAATGGCAAACTGATCATTTTCATTATAAATATTCACCAAGGGGCAATCATCTATCTAGTTACCCTTATTTGATGGAACTAACTTTGCTTACTGGAAGTTAAGGATGAAACAATTCATTATAGCCAATGATATGGAGTCTTGGAAGGTTATTAAAGTTGGAATCATTCTTCTTAGTATTGAAGTAGATGCATAGATCAAAGAAGAAGTCACCTCAGTCTAAAATAATACAAAAGCTATAAATTCTTTATTTTGTAGACTATCTTCATCTAAGTTTGATAGATTATCCTCTTGCACTATTGTAAAAGGCATATAGGATAAATTAGTGTCTATTTATGAAGGATTGTCACAAGTCAAGGGAATTAGAAGAAATATGTTGATAGGAGAACTAGAAAACTTTAGGGAATGAGAAAGTATTTTTGAAATGTATGCTCATTTTTCTAAGGTTACTAACACCTTGAAAGGTTTGGAAAAAGAAGTTACAAATTCCGAATAGGTGATGAAGATACTAAGAGCACTACCGGGTTCATGGAACCAAAAGATCACAGCAATAGAGGAGCAAAGGACCTAAATACTCTTCTAGTGAATGATCTTATCGGCTCATTGATATCACACGAGCTGATCAAGAACAAAAGGGAGGAGATACCAAAGCTAAAAAAATGTATTGCTCTAAAAGTGAACAAAGAAAGCAACAGTGATCCAGCATCATAATCTGAAGGTGATATGGCCATGTTGGTCAGAAATTTCAAAAAGTTTACAAGAAGCAGTAGAGGCAGCACCTCAAGGAGGCAACCTAGACCCTAGACAACAAAAGAAAATGACTAAAAGAAAGAAGAATCTCCCCACATGCTATAGATGTGTAGGGATTAGACACATGTCTCCAGAATTCCCAATGAAGAAAAAGTAAATATGAACGAGAGGGATGACAGAAAAGAAAAGAAACACTTTAAGAAGTCTTCAAGAAACTAAGCCAGAGGAATGTACATGAATGATGAATCATCAGGGACAAGCTTGAGTGAGAAAGGCGACAATGAGGTAGGACACCTTGCAAGAATATGCTGCATGGCCTAAATGGAGAATGAATCGACAGAATGAGTACCATCAAGGAGCAATGCACACCAGAGCTAGAGATGGAGGTAAACTCTTCCTATTGCTATAGTTCTGACTCTTTAAGCTCAAATAGCACTTATATCAAATGCAAAAAATTTGATGAGTTAAAATAAACATACAACTTCCTTTTCAATGAATTTGAATCTCTTAGCAAGAAACTTACTCAAAAGAAAAGATACTTTGACACAACTATCAAAGTAAATTCCATTCTAGCAGAAAAAAATCTATCTCTACAAAAGGAGGTTGGAGATTTAAAGAAAGATATAGAAATATTAAATAATATGCTGAGTAAATTCTCTAATCCAGGATAGTATGTGACCAAGTTTATGAGAATGACCGGTTAAACTAGTAAAAAGGGACTTGATTGTGAACAGTTAGATGATGAACTTTTATAGAAATTTGTTGGATGGTCCATGGGAGTGAACCTCGCAGAAGAAAAGAAAAATTATCCAAACATTAGAAGGTTCATGAGTTATCCTTGGATAAAGAAACTAGTGGAGTATATTGCATCTAGCAAAATTCCAAATACTTGCTATTTCTACAATAAATTTGGACACAAAGTGTATAATTGCTATGCCAAAAAGATGAAAGAAAAAGGTACTAAGATGAGATAGAAATGCAAGGAATGTGCACAAACTTATACCACACACAATCCACTAACACCATTGGACCCAATGTTTGGGTACCAACAAGGTAAGAAGAAAATTTGCTTTGAATACAAGTAAGTCTCAAAGCTACATCTGGAATGCATGTTTCATGGATAGTGGTTGTTCAAGATATATGATTGGAAACAAGAAGTTGTTCAAAGAATTGAAGCTAATGGATCGAGGAACAGTATCATTCGACAACAATGATAAAGGCCTTATCAAGGAAATAGGTAAAATTTATGGTTTATTCAATGCATGCATAGAGGATGTATTATATGTAGAAGGACTCAAGTACAATCTGCTAAGCATTAGCCAATTATGTGATAAGGGTCACAAAGTTGTACTTGAACCATCTGTATGTAATGTATTCAGTATAGGCAATGATTTACTATTCAGCGAAAAAAGGAATGAAAATATTTATCTAGTACAACTAGATGATATAGTTGGAAAATGGTTAATTACAGTTAAGGATGATCCATGGGTATGGCACAAGAGGATGAGACATATCGATATGTCAAATATTAAATCTTTATGGAAAAAGGATCTTGTGATTGGTCTACCAAAATTAAACTATGACAAAAATCAAATTTGCAAATCTTGTCAATTGTTGAAATAGACCAAAGTATCCTTCCATCCTAAAAATGAAGTATCTACATCTAGATCCCTAGAACTATTGCATATGGATCTATTTGGACCATCAGAAATAGTCACCCTTGGAGGTAAAAATATATATATTTGATAATGAATGACTACTCTAAATTTACATGGGTAATTCTCTTGGCTAGTAAAGATGAAGCATTTTCAATGTTTTATAAATTTTCAAAGTTAGTTCAAAATTAGAAACAAATTTCAATTGTATCCGTCCCTAGCAATCATAGTGGTGAATTTGAGAATAAAAAATTCATTGATTTTTGTGATGAAACAAGAATTCACCATATTTTTGCATCCCCCAGAACTCTTTAACAAAATGGAGTTATGGAAAGAAAGAATTGGATAATTTAGGAAATAGCAAGAACTATGCTAAATGAAAGTAAATTGTCCAAAAGATTCTAGGATAAAGTAGTTAGTATTGCTTGCTATGTGCTGAATAGGGTTACCATAAGAGCAATCTTAAAGAAAACCTCATATGAGCTTTGGAAAGGAAGAAAACCAAATATTTCATATTTCCATCCCTTTGGATGCTTATGTTATGTGTTGAACAATAGAAAAGATAATCTTGGAAAGTTTGATCCAGAAAGTGATGATGCTATCTTTCTAGGTTACTCTTCCAACAGTAGAGCATTTAGAGTCTACATTAAGAAAACATAGGTTATAGAAGAGTCCATACATGTTAAATTTGATGAAGAAAATATAACCCTGAGAAAGGAGTGTGATAGTGATGCAGATGAAGCTGTAACAAATATGAAGAACTTCAAATTAAAGGATCAAAAGGATGACACAAATTGTGAAGATATACAGAGTTCAGAAAATGAAGAAGAGGTAAGAGTAGGTAATGTTCCTTATCAACCTCCTATTGATTTGAGATTTGTTATTGCTCATCCTAGAAAACAAATCATAGGAAATGCGTATAATGATATCAAAACAAGAAGGTCTATACAAAATGTTTATGGTCATTATGCTTTCATCTCTACAATAAAACCAACTAATATTGATCAAGCTTTAAATGATGAGATTATAGCAATGCAAGAAGAGCTTAACCAGTTTAAAAGGAACAAAGTATGTGAACATTCCAAAACCAAAGAATATTGATATGCTCAAGACTAAATGGGTATTCAGAAACAAACTGGAGGAGAGTGGATTAGTTGTAAGAAACAAAACATGATTAGTTGCTAAGGGGTACCCCTAAGAAGAAGGAATTGACTTTGAAGAATCATATGCCCCTGTAGCTAGATTAGAAGTCATTAGAATGCTACTTGCTTTTGCACCTTATAAGAACTTTAAATTATTGCATATGGATGTAAAGAGTGTATTTCTAAATGAATATTTAAGTGAAGAAGTGTATGTAGAACAACCTCCTGGCTTTGAAAATGATGATCAACCCGATTATGTCTATAAGCTCACCAAGGCATTGTATGGTTTAAGACAAGCTCCAAGAGCTTGGTATAAAAGGTTGAGCAAATTCTGAAGCGATCATAAATTCAACAGAAGAAAGGTTGATACTACTTTATTTGTTAAAATATTGATAAAGATATCTTGATAGTTCAAATTTATATAGATAACATTATATTTGGAGCTACTGATGAAAAACTCTGTTAAGATTTCTCAAAGATCATGTATGCGGAATTGGAAATGAGTATGATGGGAGAATTGAATTACTTCATTGGATTGCAAATCAAATAAAGAGATGATGAAAATTATATTTTCCAATCCAAATATACTAAAGAAATGCTAAAGAAGTTCAAAATGGAAGAAGTTAAGGTAGCAAACACTCCAATGAGCACATCAACAAGGCTGGACAAGGATGAAAAAGGTAAACTCATAGATCAAAAACTATATTAAAGTATGATTGGATCTCTTCTTTAACTTACTGCATCTAGACCAGATATTCTTTTTAGTGTATGCTTATGTGCTAGATTTTAGTCCAGTCTTAGGGAATCTCATCTTACTGCTGTAAAATGAATATTTAAGTATCTGGTTAATATATCAAATCTAGGACTCTATTATCCCAAAGGAACTGATTTTGAACTCATTGGATATTTGGATGCTGATTTTGGAGGATATAAAGTTGATAGTTAGTGGAACCTACCAATTTTTAGGACATAGTTTAGTATCATGGTTCTCTAGAAAATAAACTATTGTTGCTCTCTCTACTGTAGAGGCTAAATATATAGCAGCTGAAAGTAGTTGCGCTCAATTGTTATGGATGAAACTACAACTTCTCGATTATAGACTAAGCTATAGAGACATACCCATTAAATGTGACAATACTAGCATCATATACTTGACAAAGAATCTTGTCCTACACTCAAGAACCAAGCATATAGAAAATTAGGCACTACTTTATTAGAGATCATGTTGAAAAACATGATATATGTGTAGAATATATGCCCACAAGTGCTCAACTTGCTGATACTTTTACTAAGCCACTATCATTAGATACCTTCTACAACATTAGAGGAGAATTAGTTATGACCAATGTGATGATTTGAAAGTGAAATCTCTAATGTTTTGGTGCTTTAAATTACAATGTTGAATATGCTGTCTTGAGGTTAAACTTCATCTCAGATGATGTAAGTTATTGTATATAGTGCTCTATTTGCACTTCATCTAAATTTTGATTTTTGAGGTCAAGTACACCTCATTTTCTTGCTAGAATTAACTTATAGCTATAGTTATTACATACAATTCTATTTTTAGCATGAGTTATTCTCTCTTTTCAAAAAGATCATATCAACTACCTCATATAGCCCCCTTATTCAATCTATTTTAACCCCTGAATCACAATCCTTCTCTGCACCACAAAGATGAAACTCTTCAAAGAAAAACATTTTGGAAGCGATCACAAAAAGAAGGCAAGCGCGTAGTGGGAACTGAAGAATCAACCGTTGCTTCTTCAGTTGTTTTCCTAGAGGGATGATAATACTTCTGTGTTTGCCACTCTTCCATCCATCTCTCAGAAGCATTTCTCTTCAAAATTTGGCTTTGCAGATACCATTCATCAATCTCATCACTACCAGATAGCCCTGGTTTACATATTACCATCATCTTGGGCGTTTGAAGAGGAGGGGAATGGAACAAACAAGTATATTACATCCATCTCTAACCCCTCATCTTCCCATTCACCATCCAAAACTTTGGTTTCTCATACTTGAAGAAACCTTTCAAAGTTTTGGATGCACATCCCCCTACCTTGTGGTCACCCTCTTCGGGTCCACAACAATCTCTCTCTCTCCATCTCCGCAAATTTAGAATGTTTGTATCTAGGTCAACTTGCTTTGTATCGTAGCTTGTACTAAAATGAAATGAAATAACATCTTTATTTATCTCTTCATATTTGGCTTATATGCACTAGGAGTGGATATTTCTTTTTGCTTTTGACAAAAAGGGGGAGAGAAGACTACACAAATTATCTCAAAACAAAAATATAAATGATGCATAATCTTTAACTAATCAGGGAGAGAACATTCAAAATAATCAGGGAGAGAATATATATAAAACAAGATAAGGGAAACATCAGTGGCAACTTGAGGAATGATTAAACATTGCAAATATTTTTTATCTTTAGGGGGAGATTATCTTTTATGAGATAATTTTTAATTAAGTTTTGTTAGCATCAAAAAGGGGGAGAATGTTGTTATACATGTATGGTTTCGATGATAAACAAAACTTGATTAAAGATTATGTAATAATGGTTATTGCCAAGATTTTAGCATGCAGAATCAAGTTGCAGGTCTTAAAAAAAATGAACACAATAAACATATTTCACAATGACAAGGCTTGGGCAAATAAAGAAGTAAAAGGCAAAGTATCATTAATAGACAAAGCACAAATGAAAAGGATTTGACTATTTCCATTTGTCTGTTAAAGTAGAAGATTATATCTGACGAATGCAAAATAGTATGCATACCACAGACTTCATCTATCACAAGTAAGCCACAGTTAAGCCAATGGTTATTTGATGAGAACAAACAAAAGAGTGAAGATCTTCCAGCAAAGCAATGAAAGGATCATGTGGCAGAGAAAATACTTCATCTATCATAAATGAGCCAATGATCATCTGCTTTCAATAGACAAAGTGGAGAAGTAAGGATCATATAGCAAAAGCAAGACTTCATCTATCATAGTTAAGCCAATGATCATCTGCTATCAATAGACAAAGTAGAGAAATAAGAATAGTATGGCAGAATGAAAAAGTTCATATGGTGGAGTAACAAAGTCGTGTCTGTTCAAAGATAAACTTAACAGATATTCCAATAGACAAAGCCATGAAGAAAATTTGTCAGTACCTTGAGGCTTAGTTTGTCACTTATAGTAGACTACCTATCATATGAAGCAATGAAGAAAATCCATCCATGCTCCTACACTCCATCTATTGCTTGCAACAAACAACTCAACTAATGAAGCGCTCAAGAAATGAGATATCTGTGCTTCTATAGTTCAATAGATAAAGCAATGGAAAGGATGATTCATTTGCCATTCACAATAGATAAACTAGAAGATGAAGAAACTTTGGCTTATAAACAACTAGATAGATACTTCATCTGTCATAATGGTCAGGTCTAATCATTGGTTTTTGCTCAGCATTAATAATGTTCTTTCCATATTGATAAAAAAGTCAACCATTACAACAATACCTTGACCAGAGCTTATTAAGAAACCAGAAATTATCTTCTCCAAGATCGACGCTGTAGGCATTTCAACATACGAGGATTAAGCAAAAATCAAAGAATTCAAAATATGCCAATTAGAATGTCTTCTATCATTAATGGAGCTCACATACCACTAACGACTAGAATTCAAAGCAGCTATAAATGAAGCATTGCTGGCGCAGGAGGAACTAACTAAGTATTAAGAAAAATCATTCAAAATCCTCTTGAAAGCATTTACTGATTTGAGCTAAACCTTCTGCAATCCTTCAAGAGTTAAGAGCCTTAAATTAAAATCTTCCTCAACTTTCTTTGAAGGCTGTCAACCACTTTTGGAAAGATCATTTACTTCTGGATTTAATTTTTAGAACCTTCTTCTGTGCTTACTGAGAAATACTTGTGCTTAAACTTCTGATATTCATCCTTGGTGAATTTCTTAAGCTAGTGGTTGAGACTAGACTCAAGAAGAGTTGTGACTGTTGGAGTGTAAACAAGAGCTATTCACTAGAGCTGGAATCTAAAAGAGTGTTGGGAGCACTGTTTATACCCTCTAAAGCTGGAATTTAGAAGAGTGCTACGAGTACTATTGTATTTCTACAATTAGGAATAGTGGAACTGAAGACACTAAGAGAAAAATGTTCTTGGAAGAGTGGAGTATATTGTTTACTTAAAGCATTACAAAAATCATTGTCTTATTTATTTGTATATTTGTTGATTGAGTGATTGATTACTAGAGGACGATTAATCCTAAAGGCATTAAAAAATAATTTGTAAGTACCCAATTCACCACTCCCTTCTTGGGTTTTTGCCTAACCTTCAAAACTAATACTTTTCATTACCCAAAGAGGTACCTACTTCATTTCTTGGACTGCTCAAGCTGCTGATCCAAGAGCCATTAGAACCTATGAAGGTATCTTGCAACATAACCAACATCATGTCAAATGAAGAGAATGCTTCACAATAAGCATCTGAATCACTTGAAATAATGGCCATGTTGTGATCTGGGAAGAATACAACTTAGGACAAAGGAATGATCCTAATGCAAAAAGAGTCAATGCCTAAAGTTCCTTGTCTCCCTATTGAATAAAGGGAAGCTCTGGAGCTCATAAATAAACTCACTTATGTAAAATCCCAGCGAGGCTCAGTATATGTGATGCGCTACAGCTCTCTACGGAGTCTCGGCAAATGCTTATAAATGCATTGGTAGATGAGTCCATCAAGGACCTATACCCAGTAGAGGTTGTTGATACAATTGAATGTAACCAGACCATTACTTTCATAGATGATGACTTATTGTTTGGAAGTATAAAGCATAATCATCCATTATTTGTAAGTGATGATCTAGCGGGAGAAAAGATTAATCGCATTATGCTGGATCTAGGATCTGTGGTGAATATTCTTCCACTCAAAGTATTGAAGCATATTAGGATTGTTCGTTTGTGCTCAAAAGCACCTCCCTTGTGATCCAAGGCTTCAACCAAGAAAGCCTGAGGACTATGGGGACTATTACTTTGAGTCCTGATATTCAAGGATTTCTCACAATGGTCAATTGTCACGTCATTAATGTGCTAATGTCCTATAATCTATTGCTTGGTAGGCCATCGTTGCATCAATACTAAGTTGTGGCATACATAGCACACCAATACTTTAAGCTCTACCAGGATGACATAATGAGGCACATATCGACTAATGTACGACCTTCTGGAATTTCAAAAGTGTTCTTCTTAGAAGCCCAATATTATAAGCTGGCACTGAACAAATCAGAGTTGCCAAAAGAATCGACCATGCCAACTGTGGATAAAAGACAACAACCATTTGCTGCCAGAAGACAAGAGTCCACATCACAAGGACCCTCGTCATAAGTTGTACTTCAACGGGCGGTTCCGTTACTAATAGTTCTGCCAACAATGTCTTCGTGCTTTGAAATTGCAAAAAACATCTTGCAAGAAGACAAGTTGAAACTCATGAAAGAGCTAGAAGTGCTCCAAGTAGATGATGAGGAGGAGGATAGGTCATTGGTTCAGCATCCGCAACCATCGCAGTACCTGGTCACTCCTTCTCCAGCACCAGTTTTGCTAATTTAGAATGTGTTCAACTGGAGGTCAGTTGCAAATTCCTCAACTCCACAATATTTTGCCTTCCTGGCTAGGACATCAACACCAAGACCACCTGGAAGAGGATGTGGGAGAGGATTAGCTAGACCATCAATAGGTAGGGGGCAAGCCATACCCCCACTAGCTAGACTTTATAAGAATCAAATTGCAAACTCTATGCGAGCTTATATGCTACCACAACTGGCACTGGTCGAGAAGATTTAATTCCAAATCAATACTATGGGTTTAAGGAAAACAATAACTACTCCTTCAAAATTGTCACCTTCAGTGCCAAGCTACTCTTAAGTAGTCTCAAAACCAACACAGTCATTGCATTTTGAGATTAATATTGGGAACCCCAATCAAGCAAAGCAAGATACATCTTTCAATCTCAACACCAAAAGTAGTAGATGGGAAATCGGAGGAGAAAAATTACTATCCATGTTGGTGGAGTATAATTGGCCACTGACTCGACTTGCTAAGTTAGAAATCATTTAGGACAAAGAACCTGAACTACAATCTCAAGTGGAAAAAGGAAGATTAGTATTCAAGGAGATGGATTTGCCCTATGAACAGTGTCATTCTTCTGATCTCTGCCCAAGAAATTCCTTTCTATCAAAAATTTTTAAAAATTTAGTAAGGGATGCAAAAGGATGATTGACCTCCTCGGCATTTATCCTGATGAACCCTATATGTTGGCAACTAGTTCGCTCATCCCGGTTTCCGGTATCAAGAAGATTAGACAAGTCCTGGTGCAGACGATGATATTAATGTAGATAATGATGAGGAGTATACCTCAGATTGCTCCTGTGTGAGTATCAAGTCGACTGTTGGTTCCAGTATGTGAGACTATTAGTCAGCTCCTACTGATTCCAAGATGTCAAAAAATGTTGTCTGCCTTATCAAAAAATTACACATCATTACATAGTTTCCACCTTTCACCATGCATCAATAGAAGAGGAAGAATCTGAGTATGATAACAAAGAATCACAAACAAATTTGGAGGGACCTAATGATACAGACGACAAAGAAGTCATTGATGACCCATTAATTCCCAAATCAAAGTTAGAAATGATGAGTAAGACTCATAATGACAATACACATGAGTTCGATTATGAGCCACACCCTAACCATTCAGAGGAAGAAGAAGACAATAATTTTGATTCTTCCTTAGAAGAAATAACCTGTGGCATAGCTCCACCGAGGTTAGAAGATGGTGGATAACTAAGAATCAATGAATTTGAAGAGTTCAATTTGGATACAGACAAAGATAAGCGCCTTACCTTCATCACCAAAAACATGAACAAAAATTGCTAATGGATCTTCTCAGGAAATTCAAAGATGTCTTTGCATTGACATACTCTAACATGCTTGGGTTAGATCTGAATATTGCGATGAATTCGTTACATATCTCTCCAAGCAAGCGGCCAATAAAGTAACCACTAAGAAAGTTCAGACCTGACTTGGAGCAGCAAATCATTAATGAGATCAATAATTTGCTAGAAGCCAACTTCATTCGAGAAATCAAGTTCCCAAGATGGATCTCTAGTGTTATCCCAGTAAATAAAAAGAGTGGAAAATTTGAGTTTATGTTGACTTTTGCAATCTCAATGAAGACTATCCGAAAGATGAGTTCCTGCTGTCACATACGCAACTCTTTATTGATAGCACATCACTCTATGACATATTCTCATTCATAGATGGTTACTCCAACTATAATCAAATCAAGATGGTGCTAGCAAACGAAGCATCCATTGCATTTCGCACTCTAATGGGTATTTTTTGCTATAAAGTTATGTCATTTGGATTAAAGAATGCACGAGCTACTTATCAAAGACTTATGTAAGTTATTTTTCATAACATGTTTCACAAATATATTAAATGTTATGTCAATAATTTGGTGGTAAGATCCAACGGTCATGATCAATACTGCGAGGATCTACACACTGTCTTTGTATGGCTCAGGAAAAATAAGCTATGCATGAACTCACTCAAATACTCATTTGGAGTTGGGTTAATAAAGTTCTTAGAATTCATTGTCTATCATCGAAGAATCGAGGTGGACCCACAAAAAGCAGAGGTGATTAGAAATATGCCTCGCCCAAGGTACATAGATGACTTGAGAAGCTTGCAAGGCAAGCTATCTTATATTAGAAGATTTCTTGCCAATTTAACTAGAAGATGTCAGCCATTTTACCACTTACTAAAGAAGGATGTGACATTCATTTGGGATAAAGCTTGCCAGAAATCCTTCAATAACATCAAAGAATTGCCCCAAAATTGTCCTATTTTGGCTGCACTAGCTAAGGGTAAACCCCTTATTTTGTAAATTTTCACATGCGAGCAATCACTAGGGGCATTGCTAGCATAAGAAAATCAAGATAGTAAGGAGCAAGCATTATATTACCTTATCTGTCGATTGATCAATATAAAATGCAATTATTCTCTGTTTATCAAGGATAAGAAAACGAGGAAGAAATAATACGAATGGAATGACGTGACCGGAATTGGTTGCTTTTGGAATGAACCAAATAATTTCCATTGTTATTGACTCTCCTCAATTGATTACACTTGCTGTGTACATCAGAAAAAATTATATGTTCACATACCAGACCACAAGTGGTCCTAATTACATCTCTACAATGGAGAAAAC
>JAYJMB010053162.1:6205-28502 GCA_036873735.1 Pouteria campechiana
ATATGGCTCCTTCCATTTGGTGGAAATTTGACATTTTTTCCATTTTCTTCCGTTTTTCACAATTTGAATGGGTGAAAATTCAGTTTAAATGAAAGATCACAAGTTTATCTAGCTAGGCAAGATGATTTCCTAACTTAAATGGCATGAAACAAGGTTAAATGGGGTTAAGGCAAGAAATGGGGAAGAAACAGAACAGACTAGAGAAAATAGGATAAAAAAATTATGTCAAAAAGTCAAAAAATTGACTTAAATTGTTGATCGATGTCAAGGCATCAAATCCACACCGTGGCATGGAAATATATGCCCACACCACCACCTCTCTCTTAGTCCTACACCATGGTGTCCTTTCCAGCCCACGATGTCAATTTTTCTTTCGCATTTTTCACCCTATTTTCTTCCTTTTTTATGCGTTTTCCTCTTTTAATTTATTTGTCATTATTTTTCCACTTTATAAAGATATAAATTACATATATTTATACCTTTAAGAGCTAGATCAAGTCGCATCTTGATCGCCCCATTTTCAACACCTCATTACTAAAATTAACACCACAAGTGTTACACAAAATTACCTAATTTTTGATGCACTGGAAAGTTAACTTCAAGGGCTATAACTTTTATGTTAACAAAATTTTCCAAATCATCCCCCAAACATATCAAAAGGATAAATAAAGTTGACCCATCTCATTCTTCTCGTTATTTTTTAGTCATCTGGAATAATTTCGGTGTATCAACCACAACTTCCTCGTATGATATTGGAATTGAGAGATTTTTGTTCCATTGAACAGATAATTTGATGATATACAACTTCTATGTTGAATGCTATTTCAAATTACTCCATTATCTATGTCAAAATTCAATTACAATAATCCCTTTTTCAAATTCAGCATTTATACTTATGAAAGATCACCATAGCCCCATTTTACATAAAATATTTCAAAATCCCAATAATTACTTCACACACATGACATGTATAAAATAGGGCATGTTCAAACCATTCATAACTTTTTATCTGGGGTCAATTGCCAAAAATCACTTACTCAGTTGTTTTACTAACTTTTTCTACTAATACCTAATGAGCATATTTTAAACACCTTGAAAATCATCTAAGGCTATTCCTTCATTGAAATTTTTAGGATTTTATGAAAATCACCTGTTGAGTTCTTTTTACCTAAACATTTAACTCAATAGTTCAAAATTCTAAAACTATCTCAAAATTTCAATTCAATATCTCATACACATCACATTATACATAATAATCATGCTACATTAGTCATTCAAGTCATATATATGACTTTTCTCAAAATCATATCTTGGGTTCATGTCACTCCATTCAGTCTTCCATTGTAATTTCTTTATAAAATACTGTGTATCACCTTAATTCCTCACTTTACTGAAATGCAAAATTTTTTTCCTAAATTTCAACACCATAGGTGTTACACATCTACATAAAGAGATCAAATTATAAACTTGTCACTAGATTATTTAATGTAAATGTAGTGATTTTCATCGATCATTGTAAACCCATAAGAAATTATGGCTTGATGAAATCTCAAATGCCACTGGATGAATGATTACTTAATGCCATAGATGGATCATTGGAGATTGCAAACTTTGTTCTCTTGGCCTTCGTTTGTGAAACCTATGAGTTGCTCTATGTATATTTTCTCATCTAGTTCTTCATTAAGAAATATAGTTTTAATGTCCATTTGGTGTAATTTTAAATCTAAATGTGCAATGATTGCAAGAATGAGGAAAAAAAAAGGTAAACCTCACAATTAGAGAGAAGGTTTTCTCAAAATCTATACCCTCTTGTTGGGTATATAGCATTTTTCATTAGGTGAGCCTCGTATCTTTCAATGAATCCATATGCTCTACATTTAATATTGAGAACCCATTTATTCCTAATTGCTTTGTGCCCAAATGAAAGATTAACCAAGTCCCAAACTTAATTTATCCTCACAACATTTCTTCTTCTATTGCTCTTCTCCATTCTTCCTTAGCTGGGCATGAGAGAGCCTTGTTTACTAAGTTGGGCTCATCATCATATTCTGACATAACAATAAAAGTTTTCCCTTTAATCTCAAAATAATGTTGTGGGATACTTTTTGACTACTCTTATAAGATTAATGTTCTTGAGGTGCGTCACTTCCACTTGGTTCATGAGGTTGAGGCAATTCCTTTTCATGCTCGTTTGATTGATTAGGATCACCACTTTCTTTAGGATTTTCCATTTTGTAGAAAAGAATATCTTTTCAAACCTCACTCCTAATAGGAAAATCATTCTCTAAGAATGTGATATCATGTAATTCAACCTTAGTTATGCTTCCATCTTCATGTTCACCATTGAACACATATCTTTTGAAATATTTTGAGTATCTCTTACAAAGATAAATTTCTTCCCTCTTGACCCTAACTTGCCATACTTGTGAGAGAAATTATGGACATAAGCAGCTAATCCCTCAGGTCATAGATCACTTAGATTAGGCTTTTTTCCTATCAATAATCCATAAAGTGTAGAAGCTATTGATTTAGAAGGTAGATGATTAAATATATAAGCTATAGTCAGCAATGCATGTCCCAAATACGATATGGGTAGATTTGCCTACATTACATAGATCTAACCATGTCTAATAAGGTCTTATTCCTTCTCTCTACAACACTAATTTGTTGCAAAGTTACAAGAATTGTCACTTATCTGACAATACCCTTTTCATCATAAAATTTTTTGAATTGCTCAGATAAATATTCATGCCCACAGTCAGTTCTTAAAGCTTTGATTGTGTTGTTCAATTAATTCTTAACCATATTGGTATAACATCTAAAGAACTCTAATGCTTTTAACTTATGGGAGATTAGAAAAATATGACCAAATTGCATGTA
Organism: Pouteria campechiana; assembly: GCA_036873735.1. Taxonomy (NCBI): domain Eukaryota; kingdom Viridiplantae; phylum Streptophyta; class Magnoliopsida; order Ericales; family Sapotaceae; genus Pouteria; species Pouteria campechiana. The sequence goes on from JAYJMB010053162.1 coordinate 9,086, forward strand.
ATAATCTATGAATGTGATGAAATATGAGGCACCATATTTTGCTCTCACATTCATTGGACCACAAGTCTAAATGGATTAGTTGTAATGGAAACTCTGCTCTAGTTGCTTTGCCAAATGGTTTTCTTGTTGCTTTTGAAACCATACATGCTCATAAATGGGCAAGTCAAGTTTAGCAAGAGGACCTAATAGGCCTTCTCTAGCTAATCTATTCATTCTTTCTTGCCCAATATGGCCTAATCTAGAATGACACACATTTATATCTAGATTTGCATCACTCAAAGAAGCAATTAAAGAAAAGTAACCATCATGTGATATAAACTTATTATAATCAATATTAAGTATCCTAAAACCATTCAACATAAAACCAGTGCCATAAAAATCTATCCCCAATAATACTCTTGCATAATCACTTTGAGATTTAATGAATAATTTAGGCTAAGAAGAGACGAAACAAAGACCAAATTTCATCGAATGTTTGATGCCTAGAGGACATATTTTAGGAATAGGGTTCAACCACCATGCAACTTTAGTTTGCATGTTCCAATCTCTTTTACCTTCGCTCTGGAGTTATTTCCTACATATATCCATCTCATTCCTGCTAAACTCTAACAATACTCCACAAATGCTCTTCGATCTTTAGCGACATGGTTTGTTGCTCTTGAGTCTATAATCCACATAGGATAAGATTTAGTAGGCTTCACCAAGCTAGATATATAAACAGAAGCATAAGGAGTAGAGATGGGTGATACCTTCTTTGGCTTAATTCATTCATGAGTAAAGTGACCTAACTTGCTCAATAATGTAATGCAAGCAATGTTATTTTTCTTCTTTCAGGCTATAAAGCCATATGATCTCTTTTATATTGAGTAGTATTACCACTCTTAGGTTCATTCATAGTATTGTTCAATATCTCAAGTGTTGGGTCCCATAAGCTAGGCAAAAACCCAAGAGGGGAAAGGTGAATTAGGTTATATAAAAAAATTATGCTTAAACCCTCTTCTTGGGATTACATCCCTCTTATCAGTTCAATGATGTAATGCCCCATTCCTGGGTGCTACCATCTTATATTTGAGAGAAGGAGTCTACCAAAAATTTGATGGAGTCTCCTCTAAAATATAAGGATTTCATACCTGTATAACATCTCTCATATAATTTCACACTTTTAATCAATTATACATTATTAACACAAAAAATACAGACCCACATATCGCCCAAAATCATAAACACATGGCAATAGCAATGGCTTAACTAGACCTACACGAAAATACATTCCCACACATCACATAATAAAAATGGCATGCTAATACAATAACCTTATACATACTCAATATACATCATACTTTACATCTTATCAAATTACAATTTGATTTATTCATGATAGGGAATTACCAACTCTAAATTTATCCAAGTAGCATGAAGTTTATTGTCTGATCCTGATCCTAAGCACAAACTCCTAGTTGGGCTCTTTTACTTGACTTGCTAACTAAAAAACAAGAATAAGAAGGCATGAGTCCGAATGAACTAAGTAGGCAAATTAAAAATAATTATTAAATACAATACACAAACCATTCCATGACATCTTGAATTTCATAACAGTACAAGACAATGCAACATTGTCCACATGCCCATGACGCACACATTTTCATAATCCTAGTTTATCTGTAGCCTTACTACCGCTCATCCTCAACAATCTAGACTCATATATTGCCTCATCTTCAAGCCACTCATATTCATTCGCATTCATTGACATTATATCATTACTATGGCCAATCTCATCATTAATTCATTCTCATTCAAACATATTTTTCCAATTACATTGTTACTAGTAATTCGTTCTCTTTAAAACATATTCATTCTTTACATGCTTGTCAAGGGTTCCCATATCATCATCATCGTATCATCCTTATGTATACATATTCCTCATGATATATTCATAAATGACGATCATGTCTATTTCAATATTACATGGCATGCCATTCAGATACATCCAGACACCCCATGTGTGTCATACCATAATCATGCTAATAGTTATCATTCCAAATACATGCCACCTAGGCATGTCGACACACCATGGAAGCCATATAATACTATAATGATGCTGCCCAGGCATGGCGACACCCCACTAATATCTATCATATTGTAACCATGCTGCCCAAGCATGGAGACACCTCATGGGTGTCATATCATAATATGACCATGCCATCTAGGCAGGGAGACACCCCACCGATGTCTATTATATTGTATCTCGACATATCACATCATAATTATCATTTGTTAATGTTGCCTCCAAAGCTTTACAACCCTTTTGTTGAACAAATGGTGCATATGGCAAACAACTAAGTTTTAATGACGAGCAACAACATATGAGTGAATATTTGTGGTACTGACATTGTATTCCCAAGCATTGCATAAACAGATATAAATATACAAGAAAATAATTTAAATATAGTGGATAATGTATACAGAGAATACGTTAGCAAGTAAGATCCACTAACCAAAAGAAGACAAGGATGATTAGAAATAATGACACTAAAACATTGAAAAGAAGCCACAAAGAGTAACTGTATCCATGAAGTTTGAGCTTCAATGAGTATTCAAGTAAATCTTCTACAAACAAAGTCAGTATCAGATAGCATTTGCCTTAAAAAGATTTAGACAAATCATTCCACGGACAAGTCAAATAAACCGCTTATAATCAACACTTGCCTGCAACATAAAGATAAATTTAATTTGCAGAAGTAGAGATGAAATGGAGTTGAAATCAGACAAATGAAAAGCTAAAATGAGGTTAAATTAATCAAGCATTTGTCACTCACATAAAGTCTATCTGAATCAGAAGAAGAATAAGGAACCTTTCTGTAATCTTCTATAGAAGACATAGAAGACGATGTAGAAGTGGCACAACAGCTGCAAAAGAACAACTTTGTCTGTCGTCTTCATTTGCAAGTTTGTCTGCTACTTACAACTAACAAACCATCAAACAACCACTAAAGAAATGAGTTGTCTATGCCTCAAATATTTCTTCTATTACTTCTACAACTTGCAACTCTATCTACAGATTTCTACAGAAAAACAATAGACAAAGTCTTTTTGTCTGCTGAGAAGAAGCCTTGTCCATGCTAACAAGATTTGTCTATTACTTGCAATAGACAAAGCTACCTTGACTGATGAAAGAAAACTTTGTCTAATGAAAGAAATTTTATTTGCTATGTAGAAGCTTTTATCTGCACTAGTAAGAGTCATCTGAAACTTATAACAGACAAACCAATAGACAAAGCTACTTCATCTGATGAAAGAAACTTCTTTTGCTAAGAGAACTTTGTTTGATGAGCAATAAAGAGAAGAACTTCGTCTGCACTTCTACAATTTGTCTATTACTTATAATAGACAAACTAGTAGACAAAGTAAAATACTGCAACAATCCTAGATAAATTTATATAGAATAAGTGTGGATCTACTAAGAGCCACTTTATTTGTTACTTACAGGAGATAATCCAAGACTTGATCAGACAATGTCCTTAGATAAAATATGGCATATCATGCAGACTAGAAGCCACGTGTACTAAATATTGTTGATTGCACTCTCTAGTCAAACTCTCATTCGGAGTAGATTCTATTAAACAAACTAGATAAATCAAGTTTAACTAAAGAATGTAACAAAATTTAAATGAAAATAGTCTTCACTTTAATAAAGGCTACAACTTTCAAGAGGCTGCGTCTCTTCAAGCTTAATAGGTGTCTTCCCAAAATAATGAAAGAGTCAGTCAAGTAGAAAAGTCTTTATCTAGTGTTTGCTAAGACTAGAAAGGCATCTTTTTCCAGGACGACATTACAAGCTTTCCAGCTACAAATGAGTTTATCAAAAAAACTTTTCAATGGGAGAAAATTCAGAATGATCTTCAACATTCTAAGAAAGCCAACTGCCTCCAACGGACAAAAATTTTTGAAGCAATATAAAGGTAGTGCTGTGTTAATGAAGAAGGTTGAAGAAGCTGAAAGAAAAATAAGAATAGAGATTAAAAGAGTAAGATCTCTTAATCAGACTATGCTTCCTCCTAGATAATCAATCAACATTATGTTGATAGACAATGAGCCTAAAAGTTCTATTGTAATCATACATCTGGGGTATTGATATCTAATGAGCTTCGATGAGATAGTATTTTATATTTGCTCAAACTATGTATAAATCAGCCTAGTAAAAGAGGCACTGTAATGTGCAAAATAAGTGGTGTTAATTAGCTATGTGAGTTAGTAGTAAGCTCAAGAAAACCACATTAAATGAGTTATTGATGAGCTCTGGAAAAGAATAAGTTAGTTGATGATCTTAGAAACTAGTGAGTCTTCTAGTTTCCTCGTGAGCTCATGAAAACTAGAAGAGTGCTAGGAGCGCTATGTTTATGCCCCCTGAGCTGGAATCTAGAAAAGTATTAGAAACACTGTTTAACCCCCAAGAACTGGAATCTAGAAGAAGTACTGAGAGCACTTTTATATTTCCATTATATGAGATATAGTAGAACCCAAGGCACAATGAGTGTGTGCTCTTGGAAGAGCAGATGTAGGGATGGGGTTCTCGACCCACTATAAAAATTGCTGTATTTTGTCTACTTGATTATTTTACTTTGTATACAGTTGTGATATCATCACATTTCACACATCGATGCACACACAATTACTTATTTGAAATAAGTATCGCTAAGAGAAGTTAAATTTGGAAGTGAAGTAGCCATTATGACTAAACGGACAGATATGGAAATTGCATACGTGCTGCATGATAACTTTTGCTTAGCTTATTAATTTTTATTTGGCCATAATTTTTATATGCTCAATTCACCCTTTCCCTCTTGAGCTATCTATTAAATAGGACCAACACCTTCCAAGGCCTATCCACCTCTGCTAGACACGGGCATCAAAGGCTTTAGCACCCTCTACCAAGTTTATCCACTTTGAGGTAATATCCTTTTCACCTTATATCACATCCGAAGCTTTGCCACCTTTCTAAGGCTTATCCAACTTTGCTAGACATGGGTGTCAGAGGTTTTAGCACCCTCTATCAGGCTTATCCACTTTGAGGTATCACCCAACACAATTACACATTACCTGAGTATGTACTAAAATCCATATTTCAAAGTAATCACATAGAAGTCATGCCCATATAGAAAGTCATGGAAGGTTCACCATCTCATCAATACACACATTCACATAAGATAGCACATAACATTCATATTACATTATTCATGCCATTCACCGCATTTAAATTGAATAATTAGCCAATTATAAAATTCAATGCACACATAATTTAATCATTTTGATTTATAATACACGATTTCAAACATCAATCCCATACAGACAACTACGGGATATTTATTATCCCCATCCATCTGCATTGGTTCCTTATAAAATAAACATCATTCAATCATAGTCCCTATATTCAAAATAGTGGGATATCAACATCTCTAATAATTTACACATTCATACAATCCACCCATGCACACATTCATAATTTCACTTCAATAGGAAGCACACTCTTGGGATATTTTACTATCCCCATCAATCATAGGTCATATAGGAAGAACATGGGATACTCTCTATCCCCATCCATTCATGCATTAATACATCTATGACATAAGAAGAATCATGGGATACATAATTCCTATCCATTCGTACACACCTGTATGCACAATCATGTGATACTCACTTTCCCCATCATTATACATAGATTCATAGGGAAAAGCCTCCTTACAAGATAAGGAACATCTTCATACTTTCCTCACTTGGCTTCCAATCTATGCCCAATTGGCCCTACATATATCACATGTACTACAAATTCAATCCCATCTTGTTTCTCATTGAAACATTTAATCATACATTAAACATGCATCACTTAATTTATAATTTTCAATAAGGTGTATAAAAGGGATTCCATTTCTAGTAACATATAGCCATTATACAAAAGATTAATAGATAATTAACCTTAATCACAATTTAATTGCCCCATACACAAAATTCCCTTTTCAAGGTTCAAATAGGTTGCTGTCCATTCCATGGACAACAACATAACAGGATTTCTCATGCCTAATTCACTCCAAAACACTGCCATCAACTAATTAATCATTTCACCAAAAAATCACTATTCATGGATGTGGGAAAACCTAATAAAGCAGAAAACATGAATTTAATTGGGGAAAACTAACTCACCATCAATTTCATGTGTAACTTCCTTCCTAAAATGAGAACCCAACCTCAAAATGGCAAGTATCCTTCTCTAATTGTAGCAAAAGAGCTCTTCTCACCTCTTCCATTCAAACAGATAGGGTTTAAACTGGAACTCAACACCCAAGGTGTTAAAATTTTGGTAATTACGTGTTGACTAATGGAGAAGTTTGATTAATGGAAGTGTGATTTTTCAATGAAATGATTCAAGTATGTCTGAAGTGCATGAAAATTTCATGAAATTGTGCCAATTAAAATCTCATGTGCATGATTATGTGACATGCATACAAGTTAATTAAGGTAACTTTTTGTGCAATTATGTTATATTTTATGTGGAATAAATCATGAAAAAAGAATAGAAAAAAGAAAAGTTGAAAAATGGAGAAACATTAAGAAAATAAGGGGAGCCAACAAACTAGCACTGATGAAAGGTGGTGGTAAGGGGCGAAGGTAGCGAGCTTGGCGCTGGTGGTGCTGATTGGTGATAAAAGTTAGAAAATTGACTTTTCAATGCATTTTTCCATCTTGTTTTCTTTAAGCCGTCCCGTTCTTTCACCCTAGCCTCATTATACTTGATTTCTAACAGTTTTAGCTATGAAATCATCTTACCTAGCTAGAAAAACTTATGATCTTTCTTTAAACCAAATTTTCACCCATTTGAATCATGGAAAATGGAAGAAAATGGAATTCTAAGTTGGGTTAACCCAAACCCGAATTCTAAGTTGGGTTAACCCAAACCTTAAATTCTAATTTGGGTTGGTTTTGGATTGATGACAACACAACCTAAATTATAAGTTGGGTTAACCCAAACCTGAAATTCTAATTTGGGTTGGCTTTGGGTTAGCATATTATTAGTTACAAAATTAAAAACCTATACATTTTTTGCTTCTCATAATTCATATTACATTGTTTCTTATTTTTGAAATTTCTTTTTGAAGCACAAATGACCTACCAATCTTATATTATTCCAATGATCCCTATCTCTATTCTTAGTATAAGCATATTTTTCTCTAGTTAATCTTATCTCCCTAATTTCATCTCCATCTCTATGTCCTTTTTTAAAATCTCCTCAGACCTAATTATGTGTAATTTGAACTTTTGTTTTATTTTTCTACTGGATAAACTTATTATCTTATTTGGATTTAGAACTTTAGTTTGATGTTGGATATGTAAATTTAATGTATGTAATAGATTAATTTTATTTAAATTTTGAAAATGAATAGTTATTTTTTTACTTATTCACATAACCAGAATTTAACCTAAAGTTAACTCGAACTCGACTTACTGAATTTGAGTTAGGGTTGTGGTTTAAAAATTAGGGTTGGGTTAGGTTTTAGACCTTAGGGTTAGGGTTAGGGTTAAAGTTTTAGACCTTAGGGTTAGGGTTAGGGTTGATCTCAACCCGATCCTGAATGGCCCGACTTACAAATCTATTAAATTGATGTATATGCTTAAATATTCATGGGGGGAAATGAATTAATAGAATGATTATTGTGAGTTAGCATGAGAAATTTTGGATTTTACTGAATTAGGGTTTCATACATAGTGGAAATTGGGGATTTCCTAATTTTTGTAGAATTAATCATGGGATAAATGATTAATGGCATGACTAGAATATTTTAGAGCTGGTATGGAGTGATTTGGACTGGTGAATTTGAATTTATGATTATGCCCTAGTTAGGAGTTAATTAGAATTCTTGTGAATGGGCTGTGTAAGCCTTGAATTGAGTAGATTTAAAGCTTAAATGAGTTATTTACATGTTTAATTGTTAATCATGTAAGATACTAGAGAAATATGTCAAACAAGTAGTGTTCTTGTGATAAAGAAATATTGATATGATGTACTTAGTACATAATTACAAATGGTTAAGTAAATGGGATTGTGACCCTGTACAGGATGATCTAAGAAGGATGAAAAGGTAAAGAGCTTGAGAAATGTGGTTTGGAGATAAAGGTCCACGGTAAGTAGGTGGCCCCCTATTTAATTTGAATGAATGGATGGGGATAGTGGCTATCTCATGTTTGTTCTAGGCATGTGTGTTTTGTTTGGGGATTGTGGATATCCCATGTTATTTTAAAGAGTAATGTTGTCATATTTTGTGAGCACATGAAAGATAGGGATAGAGAACATTCCTTGAATTGAATAGATTGTATTTGATTTATGGTATAAACATGTGATTGTGGGGATAGAGATTATTCAATGTATTTAAGCTTATTCTTGTGTATGGATGTTTGAATAATAGGGATTGAGAATATCCTGGTTTTGTATATAAATGAGCATGTTTATGGTTGTGATTGTTGATATGCATAAGGTTATGTATGTTAGATAGATAAGGATAAAAAGTATCTCAAGTTGAGTAGGCTTTTGTGATAATATGGATGATGAAATTGATAAGGAATAGTGTGTATTACCAAATTGTACTTAAAATGATGATTGTATGGATTAAAAAGGGATAGTGAGTATTCCTTTGTACAAGGGTTGATGTTTGTTGTGTAATGTGAATGTGGTTAAATGGGATAGAGAATATCCCATGATAGTGATAATGTAAATGCATATAGTAATGGAATAAGAAGCATTCTAAGATAATTTAGATTGTTTATGGTGCCTGAATGGCATAGTCATGAGATTATGAGTGTATGACATAGTTTTGGTGGGTGTGGTGTCTGTATGACACCTAATCTTGAATGATGAGCCCATAATGGTTGAAATATAAGGTAATCTAAAGTGTCTAGTGGACATGCTAATGGTTATGGTATAATCATACATGCCTGAAGGGCGTATTGTAATGAGTTGAGGAGGATTTGAGCCTCTTGGTTATATATTCATGTTGTATTAATGTTCTAGATGAGAAATTGTGATTGTTAGTTTATTATTATTTTATATTTTTTCCTACTTACTAAGTTACTCGGAGTCAGGCCTTCTTATGTTAAATTTTTAGCTGATAGGCCAAGTGAAGACTCCTAACTAGGGATTGGGATTGGCAAGCGAGATATGAAGATATTGTAGTTGTGGTAAGATGAAATGGGGATTTGATTCCCATATTATAAATGTAATTATATTCAATTCAAAGATTGTATATTGTATAATTATAGTTTAAAAAGTATCCAATTGTATAGCATGTCATAGTAAATCATTTAAGTATTATAGTGAGAATAGATTTGTATTTATCCAGGGTAACACATTATCATCATGATTTGGTTCCGATCTTAGGTATAGCTGTTAGTATGTGTGTGTGATTATTTTAGATATAGTTGTTGTCATTTGGTTATTGAAATGTAATTTTTCTTTGATTTCCCATATGTATATTAGGTTTAAATGTCTATGATACAGGGCAGACTCTGTTGAATTCTAGGTAGGATATTTCCCTTAGAATTAGAGAAATTGTGAGAATATGGTAACATTTCCCTTATAAAGAATGAAAATGGTAAAATTCTGCATCAGCCTCGGTGTGACATGGTCAAAACATATAGGGTGGGGGTGTGGGGCATTACAGATTACATGCTTGAATAGGGATGTTTTCCAGATGAAATTGCATTAAAAATGGGCCATGAAGGAGTTAGGGAAGAGGGGTGCATGAATGGGAGATGAAGGGGTGGAGCATTTAAATAGGCCAAAAAACACTGTTCCCCACCGCCTCTCATGCATTCCACCGGCACCATGGCAACGGATTTGGGCATCATGACTCTTGATCCGCTAGACACCGTCGAATTTCATTTGGTGATGGGTGCCATGGCGCCCAGCCTATTGCCCCCTTTTTCTTCAATTTTTCTTCATTGAATCACTTGCTTTCTCTTACATGCTTAGCTATGATTTTCCCATTTTTCCCGCATAAATATAACCAACATAGATATATTAAAATGTATAATTTGTTCTCTCAAATAAATAAGACTAATGTATTGTAATCACCATGTATATTAAATTTCATTTCATAAATCCATGCAAAATGATGATTTAAGAAAAATTATCCTCATTTTTAACACCTTGGGTATTACCAAAAAAACAATGCAAGCAATTAGATAATCAGACAAAGATTTTTATAGTGGTTTGAGTCAACTACTCTAGTCCACTCTTCCAAGCACTCTCCTCTCGTGTCTTGGGTTCTACTATCTCACTATAGTAGAAATACAAACAGTGCACTTAGCACTTTGCTTGATTTCAACTCAAGGGGGCTTGACAACTTGTGAGGCCTGAAAAATTTTGGTACAAAAAAATTGGAAGTGACATCCTAGAAATGGATGGTTAGGGTCGCTTATAAATTATTTCTTTAGTACAGAATGAAAACATCGAAAAAAGTGAAGAAATTGTAACTATAACTTGGTTTAATTGGAAAGGACTTCATTCCTATTTAATTGGTGACAAATTGTTAGGTGTTCTTATGTGTTTTGATACTATAATAATGTGGGAAATTCGTGTCTAATAATAAGGGAAAAAGGAAAAAGGAAATAAAAAGAAAAAGAGCAAAAAAACATAAAGGGGAGGAGGCAGCCAATCGGGCACTGTGGTGCACAAGCTAGGGCTATGGTGCCGGATCTCGAAGGTAGTCATGGTGAGTGTCTAGCAAATTGGGCATCATGGTGCTAGTTCACAATGGTGTGCCAAAGTACTGAAAAATATGATTTTTTTAATATATGCTTCATCATCCCATTTTACCCCATTCCCTTTTCCCTTTTTGCCCTGCATCCTCACCCTTTGTGGTTTTCAAAATTTCCATGGAATTCAATGAATTCAATAAGAAAAATGCAGCTTTAGTGAATCAAGGCTATTCTCAATGAAGAAAACACTGATTTCGGTGGATTGGAATTCTGGAAGTTGAAGGAAAAGTTTGGGTTTCATTCTAAAGCTCAAATTAGGGAATTTCAATCAAGGAAAATTGAGTGGTAAGTGACTTCTGCCATTAACTATTAATTTCTGCTAGATGGAATTTTTGAATTTGGCTTATAAGGTAGTTTTGATAGTTGGGAGGTTGGAAATTGTGCAAAACATGAATTTAGTAATGAATTGGGTGTTTTGAATGTAGATTGAAGTCTAAATTCAGTTAAGATATGTTTATATGTAGTTTGGGATAGAAATCCCTACTTATGGATAACAAACATGCTAAAATGGGAAACAACACTATAGGTGTTTGATGAAATAGCACTAAAAGGAGTACGACATGATTAACCCATGCTAGTGATTCCATGATTACCTCTTTATCTAGGTTTAGATAAGTAATCGGAGGAACCCTCAATAGGGTTGTGTTATAAGCCTCAAATGAAAGTTGTAGTATGTATGCTCTATGAGCTACTAATGCAATCAAATGATCATGGGACATTTGTTTCAAGTATAGGAATTCCAAGTTGAGAAGCAAATTGTGAAAATGCAAGCCTAAGGAGAAAGAAAGGTGCATTAGGAAGGTAAGCAGGTTATTTTCTTGATATAATTAAATTGAACTTTATAACTATTATGAGTAACTTAACTTGATCTTGGGTAGTGTTCTTGTATTATGCTTTGTTTACCATATGAATGGTGTGGTATGAGGTTTGGAAATCAAGGGGTTAATGTATTAATGGTGAAATAAATGTAAATGTATATAAGTAGAGAATTAAGTTATTTTATGTTGAATTCATGAATTGCATCACAAATATTGATGCATTGCATCATGTAATTGGTTCTAAAATCATATGTATGATTGGGTCACAAAATATAAAGGAATAAAGGAGATGACTTAAGAAGTACATAATATAATTAGATGGGGGAAACAAAGAAGAACAAGAAATGGGCTAGCGGGACATGTTACCAAGGAAAACAAATGGGCAGTAAGTGTGAGGTCGTAGTGCCAAATCAGGCACCGTGGTGTTGGTTTTTGCTAGATACAGACAAAATGGGCAATGAAGCTGACGCTTAAATTTTGAGCTGCGATGCTGGAGCCAAAAATTCTGAGATTTGATTTTTTTTATTTAATTGATGGATTTATTTGGGGGCTTTTACTATGGCATTTATTCATCAACTTAAGCAACATATGAATAATTACAAAGATATTAAAATAAGAGTTGGACATGTAAGTGTTGATCACTGTAATATATTATCAAAAGATCATTTGTATTCTATTGAATTTGGATGCCTGTCAGGTGAGTCCAGTTGATTGTGGTTGAGTTCACTTGATTTATGGTTGAGTCCACTTGGATTATGGCTGAGTCCCCAAGTCCACTTGGGTTGTGGTTGAGTCCACTTGGGATTGTGGCTAAGTCCACTTGGATTGTGGCTGAGTCAACTTAGGTTGTGGTTGAGTCCACTTGGTTGTGGCTGAGTCTAATTGGTTTGTGGTTGAGTCCACTTGGATTGTGGCTGAGTCCATGATTTATTTTTGAGTCCACTTGGTTAGTAGCTGTGACTACTTTCTTAGTGACCTCCTAGGCATGGTATCTATTGGTATTAGACAAACTATCATTGAAAAATGATTAGTAGAGTCTTAACTAGACATTTGTAGTTCTAATTGTGTTGACATCATGATAATAGTTCCATTGCATGTGTAAGATTATTGTCTTGATATACATTTCATTGATTATGGATTAATCACTTACCTACTTACTAAGTTGCTTCGACTCACCCTATTTTATTATATTTTGTGTTAGCTAACATGCTAGAAGATGTAGTCCAATGAGGCGTTAGAGCATAAGAGGGGGAATAGGCCATGATATTTTGGAATGTATTAAACATGTAATTTTATGAGTTATACTAATGATGTAAATAATTTAGATAAAAAAGGGTAGAAATGATGATAATGTGCATGTCATTACTTTAGATGGGTAGGTATGCTTTTCCACACTTTGCTTTTATAGTGTGACTACGGTTTTGGGCATCTGTGGGTATAAGTGATTGTTATAAATAAGTCTAAGAGTGTAAGTTCAGGGAAGATTTTGACCATGGGTTCTCCTGTTGCTGCCTTAGTAATGCCTCAGGTTGGCAAGGCATTACACAACTAGTGCCTCTGTACTCTTCTAGAATCCAACTCTAGTGGGCATAAATATAATGTAGCTATTGGCTGCAAGACACGCTCCAACAAACCAGTATAGTTCTTCTAGAGGGTGGTGTTCGACACCAACTCAAGGCAACATGGGAATAAAGACAAAAGAAATTGAATACACTTTATAAAGTGTTTCTTTGATTTAGCATGGGACGGTTTGACAACTTTGAATGCAGAAGTAATTATTCTTCTTGAAAGTTGTTGAGAACCTTAATGAAGTTAGCGGAAAGTTTGAGCGTGAAGGCTATTTCTCATTTCTTTAGAATTGATTGAAAGTTTGAGTGTTATAAATGCTTGCTTCTTTTTTTTCAATGACCCTGATTTACTCCATATATACTCTGACTTGAAATCTTCCTATTGGGGTAGTTGAGCTTCATTAAATGCAGAAGAACATTTGAATTTTCTTCAATTGAAGTCTGCATTATTCTAGTTAGCTTTACAATTATGACAACTTGTGATGCCGTTCTTGCCAGAGACAGTAGATAGAAGACTCAGATCATCTGAAGTAATGTCTTCAGTGCATTTGAAATGGCTTTAGCATGTGCTATTTGGGAGTCAACGTTGCTTCATCCATCTAAAGCATGCCTTCGAATCGTCTGAAATGGTCTCCATTCTGAATCATCGGAATAAGGATATGTTGCGCACCTTTGGGCCATTTGAAGTAAATACTTTAGTCCATTTGATATGACGGATGAGGCTGACTTGAGATAACGCCTTGGGTTAGTCCTTCAGCATGTCTAAAATAAGTTCTTCAAACCATCTGACATGTTATGAATCTCTTGGTTGTGTAGTTCAGAACTTCAACACTTTTGATAGGCTTTTGTAACATCTAAAGTTTTGAACTTAGCATCACTTTTGATAGGCTTTTGTAACATCTAAAGTTTTGAACTTAGCCATTTTCTAATGCTTCTTAAGTGTGTTTCAGCATGTTTGATATAACGTGATTCTTCTAACATGTTAGCTACATGCTTCCACACTTCTGAGGATGGCATACATTTGTAACATCAGAAGCTGTTTCCTCATCCAAAGCATGTCTAAAATACTTGAACATGTTTTGAATCATTTTTTGAAGATTAAGTATGTGGTCTGAAATGTCCCTCATGCTTTCAACAACTAAGTTTCCAATGAGTGAATTTCATTCACTTGTATTACACATGTTTAAGCTTAGCTATATTTGCAAATCCTTCTCTTTTAAATGAATTCATGCTTATTTGTTGGATTTTATAGGTGTCTTGAAGATGAAAAAAAAGAGAAAAATAATGGAAAAGAAGAAGCTCAAAGTTTGCAAAAGAAAACAACTGCAAAATGAAGCAAAAAACCAACACAAATCAAGACAGTCAGCTAGCAGTGCCAACGCTAGGTCTAAAGACTAGCACCGGTCGGGCAGCAAGCCGGCAATGCTGGCGCTAGCGGTGGACCAATATTTTTTGGATTTTTTCTGTAGTGCATATCTCAAGGGTTTTTAAGGAAAAAGCTAGGGTTTTTGAGGGTTCTTCTCACTTCTGTTTTAGGAGTTTTTCTCTTAGGTTTGGAGTCCATGTTTTTGGGAGATTTCTCATGGAGAAGATAAAGGGAATGCAAGTAAGAAAGAAGAAAGAGGAAAGATGTTCTTCATTGTTATCATCCTATCTAAGGGAGTTGTTTTATTTTCTCTTATGAACTAAATCTCTTTTTCTAGGGTGAAGATGTAGCCCTTTCTGATACTCATTATTAGGGATTGTTGGATATTATTAATGTTATATGATCTTGTTTCATTCATGATGTTGTTTGCATTGATTTAAATTGTTTTATTGCTTGATCGTCAATATTATAAGTTAGATTAATTATCATGGTTAAGGTAGACACCATATGCTAAACCATGAGCTCCCTTGAATGAGAAGGATAGATGGTTAAGGTAGACAGCATATGCTAAACTATACTATTTTGGTTCTTATATTATTGAGCTTAATGAGTTTTCACCTCAATTATGCTGCACACCATAGGTAATTGGAACGAGTGAAAACACTTGATTTAAACCCGCACAGCTAATAGTAATAATCTTACTTTTCAAAGAATGAACCCAAGTGTGGCATTAAATCCAACATTACATTAGCTAAGGGGTATCATTTAGTGGTGAAATCGGATCCCTAGACTTTTGCATCTTGCTAATCTCTCTGCATTATATTTAGCTATTGATTAACTTTCATTCTATTAAGTTTCTGAAATTCTAAAATTATAACAAACACATTATTCCAAGTCCATTTAGTTATAAATACATTCTTTTAAGGTTAGGATATTTCAGTAACTAAAATTAATTAAGTTGGTTTGACTATTCTCTATGGGATCAACCCTTGCATTGCACATTATATTACAATATGTCCATACACTTGCAAGGAATTATAATTTGAATCATCAAGTTTTTGGTGTCATTGGTGGGGAATGGTTCCAAACTTATTTGATTAAGATTAGTTATAATCTTTCATTTTGTTTTGTGTAAAATTGTATATAAGATTATTTTTAATTATTTCTTTCTTTCTATTACAGTATTATGAATGCACAGAAGGAGATCTCTAAACCCTAGTCTATTTCCATTAAACATTCATGCTGACAAATTGAAAATTGAAATAGAGATTTTAAGCAAAGAAGAAGAAGTAAACATGGTTAGCAATAAGGAGATCCAAGTGGTTCAACCAATGCAACAAGCTCAACAGGCTCAATAATTACTGAAAAAGTTTGTACACACTATTATAGGGATTTCACCTTCATGCATTATGTTAGATGAGGATATTAGAAATTATTACTTGAAGCATATTTACTTTAACATGCTTCCATCTTTTCATGTTTGTTAGCTTTAGAGGATCCATCGACTTTCGTGCATGACTTTTATGCAACCATCCAAACAGTTCCATTGTAGGGGCTAACAGAAGATCAGTTATGTGTGAGATGCTTCCCATACACTCTGAAAGATGCAACCAAGACTTGGTTCATGATACTAGCCCTTGGCTTATTAACAACTTAGGGAGCAATTTATAATAGGTTTATTGGAAAATTTTACTCTCATGCTAAAACTGCTGAATTGAGAAGCAAAATAGCTACTTTTGCTCAGATGGATGGTGAAGCTTTCCATAAGGCATGGGAAAGGAAAGGTTTAAAGGAATTTTGGTTCAATGCCCTCATCAAAGATATCCACTTGAGTTGCTTAACAAATTTTTCTATGATGGACTGACACAATCATGCCAAGCCATGGTTAATAATGCTACAAGTGGAGCCATGAGAGTGAAGACTCTAAAAGAAACTTATGAACTTTATGAGATATTGGGAGAAAATTCTCAACAGAAAAGTGCAAGAGGTAGATCTAGGGGACTTTATGAAGTTAACACTAATTTTGATCTATCAATACAGATGTCAGAGATGGCTAAGCAGATGAAGGCAATGTGCTCTAGGATGGTACAATTGAAGTAACCACAACCCGCTCTAGCAAAGGCTTGCTCTCTTTGTGGTAATTTAGGACATTCACCCTATCTTTTCCCTTCAAATGAATAATTTATAGGTGATGCTGAGTAAGCCAATGCAATGAACTTTTACAACTACAACCCACAGAATGACCCATACTCAAACTTACAATCCTGGTTGGAGAAATCATTCTAAATTCTCTTGGAATAATGAAAGAAGTCAAAATCAAGCTGGAATCTCATTTCAACCTCAATCAAAAAAGCCTACACTTGAAGAAACATTGCAGAGTTTTATGCAAGCAACGCAAACTAAGTTCCAAAATTATGCAACCAAATTCCAAAACATTGATTCTAGGTTCCATAACATGGAGGCATCCATGAAAAAGATGGAAACTCAGTTAGGACAAATTGTAGAAGCAGTATAGAGTCACAGACTTGGGAAGTTGCCTAGCCAACTAGAAAAAGCAAAAGCAATAACGAAACCGAGGAGTGGAAAGGAAATTGATAATAAGGTTGGAGAAGAAATTGATAATTCAATTAATTTTGCAGAAATGGAAAAATACAAGAAAAATACTAAGGAGGAGAGGCATCAAAAGAAGGTAATGTTTCCAATAGTTGACCCTGCAGTCAACTACGAAGCACCCTTACCATATGATCCTCTTGTCCCTTTTCCAGGAAGGCTAAAACATAGTATATTTGATAAATCATTTTTTGACATTTATGATATCATTTCCAAAGTTAATGTTAATTTCCCTTTGCTTGATATGATAAAGAATATGCTTGCTTATGCTAAATTTCTAAAGGATTTAAACACAAGAAAGTGTAAGTATGATTGACATGAGAAAGTTCTAGTTTTAAAGGTAGTCAGTGTGGTTTTACAGACATACCTTCCCCCAAAACTCATGGATCCAGGTAGTTTCAATATATCAATGACTATTGGAGGGACAAACAAGGTAAAGGAAATGCTAGACTTAGGTGTAAGCATTAATTTGATGCCTTATTTTTATTTATATGCAACTTGGATTAGGAAAATTGAAACCCACTACAATATCTCTGCAGCTTGCAGATAAATCAGTTAAATATTCTAGGGGCATTGTAGAGGACATTCATGTGCAGATTAATAAATTGATTATTCTTGTATATTTTGTTGTACTTGAAATGTAAAGACAAATGAGACTAGAAAGAGAAATGCCTATTCTTCTAAGACGTCCTTTGATGGCAACCACTAAGATAGTCATGGATATGCAAAATGGAAAGTTAAAGATGACTGTCTTAGATGAAACTATGGAATTTTTGGTTTATAATTCTTTATCACTACCTTCACATCCTAGTGGATGTTTTCAAGTTGATGAATTGAACTTACTTATTTTATAAACTTTTGTGTAGGAGGAAACAATTGATAAGCTAAAATTGGTGCTTATTACAAATGGATTGGAGGAGGATGAAGAGATGATGAATTTGAAAGGTGAACATGATAGAGCAAAACGAGTCAAAGAAGGAGAAGATGTCAATGAAGGGTTGTCACATGTGAACCCAAAAGTGGAACAACCATCTTTTACATCACCCCAACTAGAATTGAAGCAATTACCTTAGAACTTAAAGTATGTATTTTAGGTGAAAACAATACTTTTCTAGTGATTATTGCTTCTAACTTGTCTATGGATGAAAAAAATTAAGCCAATGAATGTGTTAAAAGAGCACAAAGGGGCTATAGGGTGGACCTTAGTAGACATCAAGGGAATTAGCCCCACTCTGTGCCACAAAATTTTGCTAGAAGATGATACAAAAACTTTTAGAGAAGCTCAAAGGAGACTTAACCCACATATGACGGAAGTTGTGAGAGCAGAGGTAATCAAATTATTGGATGCAGGTATTATCTTTCTAATCTCTGACAACAAATTGGTAAGTCCAGTGCATATAGTACCAAAGAAGTCTATTATTTCTATTGTAAAAAATGATAATGATAAATTGGTGCCAATGCGAAATGACTACAGGGTGGCAAATGTGCATTAATTATAGGAAACTCAATGAAACCACAAGAAAGGATTACTTTCCTCTTCCATTTATTGATCAAATGCTTGAAAGGTTGGAAGGTCATGCTTCCTACTATTGTTTGGATAGTTTTTTAGGTTATAATCAAGTTCCAATTGCTCTAGAAGACTAGAAGTAAACCCTTTTACCTACCCATTTGGAACTTTTGCATACTAGAGGATGTCATTTGGTTTGTACAATGCCCCTGCTACTTTTCAAAAGTGTATGATATCCATCTTTTCTGACATGATTGAAAAGTTTATTGAGGTGTTTCAGCATGATTTTTTTTGGAGACTCATTTGATGACTTCCTCCATAACTTAAGTTTGGTGTTTAAAAGATGTATGGAAATGAATTTGATGCTAAGTTGGGAAAAGTGTTACTTTTTAGTAAAGCAGGGAATAGTGCTTGGGCACATTATTTCAAGTAAAGGCATTGAGGTAGATAAGGAAAAAAGTGAATTGATTGCAAAGTTGCCACCACCAGTTTCAATCAAAGGAGTTAGAAGCTTTCTTAGTCATGCAGATTTTTATCAATGGTTTATTAAAGATTTCTCAAAAATTTCTAGACCACCTTGTAACCTGCTAGCTAAGGATGTAACTTTTTGTTTTGATGAGGAGTGCCTTGTAGCCTTCAATACTTTGAAAGAAAATTTGACATTGGCTCCTATTCTAGCAATTCCTGATTGGTCTCTTCCATTTGAACTCATATGTGATGCATCAGACTTTGCTATTGGTGTTGT